>JARHVA010004829.1:660000-730000 GCA_037957365.1 Torreya grandis | reverse complement strand
CTTTTTACTATTTTTAAGACCTCTATTTTTTTAATTTATTTTTATATTTTTAATATAATTTTATTTATTTAAAGATTCATTTATTTTTAATAATAGATGACTTTATTTTTTTCTTTAATATATTTTTATGTTCTATTTTAATATTTTCAAACTAATTCTTTTTCTGGATTTTTCTCTCAAATGATAAGTTCAAGTTTCATCTATTAATTATAAAAAAATCCATAATTTATTTATTTAATTATCATCTTCCTAATGTCATAAATTTTTAATGATATTTTTACAAATTAATAACCTAGATTAAAATCCAATTAGGTTAATAATGTTCCTACTAATATTACTAATTAAGCATAATAATCACACAGATCAAGTTCCATTAAGGCCTTTAAACTACATTAACAAACTCCAAGGAATCAACTTTCAAATGCAAGTAAAAATAAACACACCATGAGAAATTAAATGTATTTATACCATGACTAATTACTCTATGTGTGTGTGTAAGATTTTTTCCAACTCTCTATAGACCTTAAACATCTCCATCTACACCACCCTCTCTAATAATGCTCTCCCTCTAGTATGCTAGAGGGAAGAATTCTCTTGCATCCACCTCACAACATTTAAGTCATTAGATCTTTTCACATGATAATCATAAGCAACAGTATATAAATGAAATAATACGTTAATAAAACCATACTTAAACAAGTTCATAATAAGCAATCATGTGTTATCATCTAACTAAGCAACATTCTATTATCCCAAAATAACACAAATCTCAAGCTTAATTAGAAATATAACCAAATCTATATTTATTAATTATAGATATCCATGAATAATCTAACAAATTTTTCCAACAAGGAATCAAGATGTAACAAGATGTAAGTGTTCTGTATAGAATACCTACTAGAAAAGTATGTGACCACTTGGATAATTTTGGGTTTGTCTTCACCTTCACTTTGGTGAATTCAAAACTGGATCATAGATTATCATTCCTCATGAAATTATAAAACCTTAGTTATGAATCTTTATAGTGACCTTGGGAAAATGGGTTATTGTGCACATGGTGTCAATATGATCCCAAATACCCCTCTATTAATGAACATTTCTTGCATAGCTAATACTCTGAAGAGGGCCTTAAATTGATGTAGTTATCCCTTATGTATTGGCTTGTGTGTAAATCATGTAATATGTGGAAAATAAGTACAACAATGACCTAGATTATAACTTGGAAAATTAAGATCTAAGGTTACTCCTTCATTAGTTTAGACCTATGTATATGCTATCCCTATGATATGAAAATAAGATAAAATAGGGAAGATTTACTTTATCGAGTGCTTGATTGATTGCTTTGATAACTTGCCTTGGTCTATGCTACGTGAGATATGGAGGAGTGATTGTGAATAAATACCATTCTTATCAATAAGCATATTGCATTAAAGCACTTAAGCTAACCATTAGGGTATGTTTCACTTGTAAATTAGATGACTTTAGGGAACCAAGCACCTACGTCACGGTAGGACACTAGCATCAAGACAAGGGTCTAGGACTAACACTTGTTTCCTAATAGTTAGAAAATAGGTACATGCTTAGAACTTGTAGGGGCATAATATAAGCATATTTTAAGAATTATGAGTAAGAAAGAAAGTTTGGGTCATCAACATAAGACTTATCAAACCAAGATATAGGCTAAAGGGCACAAGATATAATAGATGTGAGACTTTTAAAAGTGAGAAAGTCTAGAACTGAGAGGAACATCCAAGGTCTAAGTTTTTTGAGTATACAAGATTGAGGTGTTATATAATCCAAAAATATCATCTACACCATATCGGGAAGGGAGTCAAAATAAATATCATGTCCTTAGTTTATATAGTTTTATTATATAAATAAACACTTACAAGATTGTAGCTAGCATACACATAAACTTATAATTGTTTTATAAAACAAGAAAAAATGTAGAAAATAACTAGAATAATATGCAACTCATTCTTAAATGGACACATATATTGTAAAAAGACTCATAATTCTGAACACTAATATTTTCGCACTTTCACCAAAAGATTGGAAGCTATTAATAAATTAAACATAGTGGAATGTAAAAGCATAAATGCATTAATTATTTTGTCTTTTATAAAAAACTATTGATCTTACCATAGTGCTAGAAAGCAATATATATAGGAGTGAGATGAGATCCACAACCAATTTTGATAAAATCCCACTTTAATATATCATGGAAAAAACATGGTTATAACCATATAATAATGTGTCCCAAAAGAGATAAAAGGGGGAAGAACATAGAAAACATGAAAATAACTTTCCCCTTTGGATCCACATGAGGAATGATAATATCATCAACTAAAACCCTAAGGAGGACTACCTCTCAATTACATTTGGGTGCATTATTGAGTTTTCAATTCTTGTGTAAAAAGATTTTAATCTCTATCAATATTTTATAGATTAATAGGTGGTTCCCTAAACACAAATTCCACTTGAGTTGATAATTTAACATGTTCCTTAAGAGGGGCCTCAAGAGATACCTTCATTGTGTTGACCTAGCTAATGCTAGTGCTAGACTGCATGGAAATGTCTGAAATAGCCCATCCCCATCTTTTTTAAGATTTTCTACCTTTCTCTTCATGGATACCTTGAAATGCATGAGGTGGACCCCAAATTCATTGGTGTTGGTAAAGTGCTATCAGGGTAAAATATAATAGTAATGCTAATCTCCTTGAAGTAAGAAAGGATTGGGTCCCTAGTCTTCTATAAGGCCCTGATGGTATCTTGTATGTCTCTAAACCAATCCTCCAATGTAGTCCTCATGGTTCTTATGAATGTATGGTATAATTTAGGTTCATAAGGGACAGTATGTTGATTTTGGGGAACATCCCCTTATTTATGGTTAATATCATTTTCATCCATTTTGTTCAACCCTAAAATTAGTTAAGTACTAGACAAGTGTGTGCTTGTATACCTCATATGGCTTTTTATGCCACTAGTCAAGAGACACATGTAATCTAACCACATAAATTTTTCATGTGCCTTACACAAAAAATCTAACAAATTAGATGTTGTTTTTCATAACCATACTAACATGTCCTACATGAAAAAGTGGTAGAACCTAAGAAAAAGTAGCCATGTGGACCCAAGAATCACAAAGGAGATTATCAGGTAAAGTGATAGGTGTATTGGATGGCTAAAAATATTGACATGAATTTATGGTGGTATGATTACTGATGGTGTGGTAGTTTACCTCAAGATAAGTTAGTAATTAAAATATGGGATTGGGTAGGAAAATCCCAAGAAGAAAAAAGGTGAAAAGGATCAAAGAAGAGGATAACATATCAATTTTTATCTGAGTCAAGGAAATAATTGAGTTGGAGAAGTAGGAATGAAGACCAATATATATCAAAGAGTGAGAGATAGAAAATCACAATAGAGATCATCAGGGTATAACACTACTATTATATTGTATTAAGGAGAGATAAGAGTTGTGAGTGCACTCCAAATTGTATAGTGATGGAAATAGATGTGTTATGTGTAATAATCTATTCCCTTATATTTAAAAAATTGAATTTAATAAAACATATTATATTAAGTATTTGTCTATTACGTGAGTATATGAAGTATTTGTGTGTGTTCCCCAAGTTATCTAGTTATCTCCCTCTCCTACTCCTACTAGATACTAATCTCTTGTTACATGCAACTAACACAACCCTATCCTAGATCCTATGTTCTTTCACACCTCTAGTGAGATTCTAAGTATTTTTTTCCCTACATGATATGCTAGTGTGGGAACTGGCCTAAGTTGTGCTAAGTTAGAATTGCATAAAATTTTGGCCCTTGGTGACTATAAATCACCAACATTTTTGGTTCTATTGTTGGGACCAAGTTAGCTTTCATTTTTGTGATGGTATAAGGGCATGCAACATTTTTAAGAATTATTGGTTAGATATTTTCAAGTATGATTTATATAATGAACAAATCAATATTCAACATGGAAGAACCAAATATTTAAGAACATATAAGGCATAGATATGATGGGAAGTGTCCACCTCTATGAATGTAATGAGGAACCTTAGAGGAAAGGAAGTTCATGAGGTTGAATCTTACATAGAGAGAATATACATTGAGTAAATGATAGACATGCCATGAATTTAGATTAGGATCTAGGAAGAGATAAAGTAAGGACAAAGTATTAGGAGATTAATGGAGTGATACCTAATGTCCTTAGTCCCAACACATGAGCCCATATGATCCTCTCAGAATAAAAAATATATATTTTAAGATCCACCAGGAGTGGAGGATAAGGAGGTGTAATTAAGGACTCCACTTGAGAAGGTGTTTCATGAACCCCTACTCAAACTATAGGTAAAACAACTAATACAATTGTGCATCAGTCAAGGAGGCTTAATATAAAATCTATTATAGTAAGATGTGAATTGATATTTCCAAATTAGTGAGAAAGCTAAGGAAACACCCTTCTGATGTATATTGTGATCACACCAATCAAAAAAATATATTATGCCCTGGATCTATTTTGGGATAGAAGACATTTTAGACCATGTGCATAGGTATATCCTTTAGAGAGTTTGATATATTTCATAGTTAGAGTAAAATATGTATCAATTTTATACCACTCTATAAGATCAAGTTCATACTTGGTACTACAAGGCTGATCTAATGTAGATAATGTCAGACTTCACCCTCCATGATGGTATGTTTTTAATGGAGTTTGATGTCCAAAAGGTTGAGCATCAGGACATTATTATGCTCAATGACATCAAGAAGGAGGATTTAAAGACTATATGTACTTTTGACACAAGGTTTACTACCTTGGACTTGAAGCTCATATATGCTCTCTAGCCACTTGATCACACTTTATCATTAGGGTGTTCCCCTTGACCTGATGCACTTTATTCATGACTAAGTTTTTTGATCCTTGATAGGCATTGAAGGTTTTTCTAACAACTAGATTCACACATCGTATGGATGAATAATCTCACCTAGGCTTAGAAACATGGGTTATAATGATGAGGTAATAGTTATAATAGGTTATGACTACATATATTGTCAAAATAAGAGATAATGATGGTGTCCTAATTAGACATAGAGTATGTAAATGATTGCATGTATGTAAATATAAGATTGTCAATGGTGAGATAAATAGAGGTCATGATAGATGGAAACAAGGAGAAGTAGTGCTTCAAACTTACAAGAGGCATATACCTAGAAAATCTACCTAGGCATAAGATTGAATAGTACAATGAACCCATATATACTCATGCTACAAGTTTAATTCATTGGATCATTTCTAGTGTGATTATCCCACCTTTCATTTTTATGCCTATTTTAAAAAATGGCATGATGTTGATGAGTGTCCCAACATTTATGTTGATCTTATAAGATAAAGTAATCTAGGAAAGATGTCTAGGAAGGCATGACACATGCATAAAGTCTCAAAGAAACTTAGGGAAACCTTTTTGACCCAACCTGAGAAATGTGTGGGCACAATATAGACTAATCCACTCTCATGAACCAACTCTTTTGACTAGATGTGATAATCAAAGGCATTACATGAGTTTGTATGGGTCATCTAATCCTTATGAATCAAATCAAGTTGGCATAAGAAAGGAATATTTTATTCAAGTGTAACTCTATAAGGTTAGAGTGTTAGTAGATGTCCCATATTATTGACATGTTAAAGAGTTCATAAGGCCTAAGCCAATTAAGGTTGAGTTCCCATGATTAGGTAAACCCATAAGACTTAGAATAATTTTCACATGTGTGAGGAATGGGAACTTAATGAATAAATTTACCTTAAAAAATGATTTCCTAGTAAGCACCATGAAACAAGTGACACTTTCTATCAACCTTATTCAAGATATAGGTAAGATGTGACCTAGACTAACACTGGCTAAAATAAAAATGTGCCCCATAGGTATAGAAATCTTATGAGGAATCTAAATGGGGATGTAGTATGGTGTGATTCATCTTTCCCCTGATCTTGATATGCTATAAAAATATGGTTTAGACCTTAAGTAAACCATTAGTAGTAAATGGTAGTGGTCATGTATTTTCTAGGATAACATTTCCAAGGAATGAGATGGAACTTATGTTTTAGTGCCACTCTAAAACCATTGAAGTTTCACCCCACCAGTTGACCTCTTGCCTATTTTTGTCCTTTTTTCAATATTGTGAGACTAGTGATGTGTGAGTCACTACATATGTAAATCATGAGAAAGGTTCCTTGAATCATAAATTAATGGTTGGCTAATGTTGTTTCTTCTATATAGAAGTTTTCTATCCAAAAAAATTGTTAAAATTTCTTTGATGACTTGATAGCTAATCAGTAATATGAGGCTAGGCCTCTCACCTACCAACACCTCAAAATTTATTTAATTTCATTGACTTGGGTCTTTAGATAGCCTATAACCATTATTTAACAAGGCATCTAGTGTCATCATCTAATAAGTTTTCCTTAACCATTTTTATGTCCATTTTTCTTGGTGAAAAAAGCTATTTTTGGGTGATAATATGCATTCACCTGTTAATGTCTAGCTATGGGGATTCAAGAAAGAACTTTCCTTAGAATGCCACCATGCCAAACATCTAAGTATTTTTGGTGAGGTTAGGAGTGTCATAAAATCAAAAAGGGCATGTTTACACCACCAAAAAAAAAGTTTGAATTGACACCTAGATAGACACATCTCAATGTAGCCCTACTAGAGGACCAAAAATAAATTTTAGTGTGGGTTAGGACATGGTGCTGATAAGAGGAGAATAAAGGCATCTAATAAAGATGTATGGAAATATTTTTGTACGAGGAGATGTTTAGAAGAACATGAAAATAAAAATAACATGATGAAGGATTTGTTGTGTTAACTAGGTTATATATATGAATAGGAAAGAATATGTGTCATGTTAGTACACAAGAAACAAGGTATGGCCAATTAACTATCTCAATGGAGAGAGCAAAGGTAGAAATTGTGATAATGTACACAAGGATTGACATAATCTAAGGCCCAATATGGAGTTATTATTATCAAACATGAGTAAGAAGGGAAGTGACTCACCCAAGTAAGGACAATCATGAGAAGGATCAAAGTCTTGAAATATTTTCCACCTATCATAATTTTAAATTTTAAAACATGACTTGGATAACCTACCATATACATAGGCATAAATGAGTGGCAATATGGATAGTTGTCAATCTATTAGCTAGATCAACTAGACACTAATTTTTCACACACACACACACACACACACACACACACACACACACACACACACACACACACACACACACACACACACACACACACACACACACACACACACACACACACACACACACACACACACACACGAGTGGAAATATGGCCCATGGTAAAACTTTCCAATTTAAGAGAAAAAGTGTAAGAGATCACTAAGAAATTAAAAAGGTAGCCTTCAGAGGTTTTATATTAGAGAGAGCAAAGAAATATGTAGCCATAGGAGGAACGAGGAAATCAGACCAAAAGGGTCAAATCTCAATAGTTTGGATAAGAGGAACTAGATATAATGAGCTAAATACACCACATTACCCTATGAATATGGATTAATTTATTTCAATAAGGTTACATAATGGAATATCCCCTTTCTATCATGATACCATAGGAAAACCAAAGACCTATAGGCAATAAGAGGAGGAAAAAGGATCCCCTTAGCTAAAATTAATATTTGAGTATAAGATTAATTAGGATGGAGTCATGGGCCTCCATCATAGATATGTGGGTAGAGGACAGATAGTTTTAGATAAGATGCAGATGTCTCAGGATGAGCCCATGCATGAAGCTAATCCAAAGTATCAAAGACAATAGATCAAAGTTAGTGAGCATGAATGCATGATGAGGAAATATAGTTTCACGATGACCCAAAGATGTGTGCAATGTTTTTATGCAATGAATGAACTAGGGAATTTGTGGAGAATATTATATGATGAGGCAAGGAAAGAAGAACATAAGGCTATATGCTACTAGTCCAAGTAGTATTTAGCTAGACTCATTAGGAGTTAAAAGGAAGTAATAGGCACTAAGGCTAGATGGGATGAATAGGATTCCACCCTATAAGGTTTTTATCTATATTTGAGTAAACCCAAATGTCACACTATGAAGGATGTTCACCCATTTAGATGCATGCATATGATTTTCCCTCTCTAAGTTTATTTTCTTGAATGCTTCGTACCCCGAGCAACTAACACCCTTATCAAGGAGCTGGGAGTGAGATTAAAGTTCACAAAATCATAAGGAAAAATAAACCTTCATAGGAGGATTTACAAAGAAAGGTTTATGAGAAGTACAACCTAGATAGTAGGTGATATGCATGGGATGAGTAACCTTTAGGAATAACTTAAAGTGGTCCTCTATATGGAATCAAGAGGATAAAACAAAAGCAATACTCAGATCCTAGGCATGAAGAGGGTGATATTAGAGGCCCTAAGTAGTCTCACTACTTAGTGAAAAAGGTCTTGAACTTAGGAGAGGATGACAAGAAAGATAATATATGGAAGAGGAAATAGTAAAACACACAAAAATGTCACCTAAGAAAAAGACATCATCTTATGGGGAGTCACATAGAAAAGGATTGTAGAAATATGCAATCCTAGATGAACCAATTGATTATGAATAAGATTTGAGGGTACATAGATTTAAAAAGGAAGGTAATCATAAGAATATATTTTTTGGGTATAAACAACTATTTTTTTGGGGTGATGTTGACCCCAAAAAATAGCTAAATACTAGATAAGTTCATGCTTATGCCCTTTAGGTGAATTTAGATGCCATTAGTTGAGAGGTAGAACACAAATTGAATGTAAACCTTATAAATAATTTCTAATAAATTTTATATCAATTTTTAGAAACATGCCGGCATGTGCTACATGATAAATTCATAAGACCCAGGGAAAAACATTCACATAGACATATGAATCATAGATGAGATTATGGGGGAAAGTGACATGTGGATTGGCTAGTTACGGATCTTGATACAAAGTTATGGTGGCATGGTAATTGGCCTCAAGATAAGTTGGTAATTTAAATATGGGACTGGGTGGGAAAATAGAAATAAGGAAAAGGGAAAAAAGGCTCTAAGAAGAGGAGAGTAGAGAAGTAAATTAAGTTAAGGAGAGAAACTAGTTGGAGAAGAAGGAATGAAGAAAAATATATTTTAGAGAGTGAGATTTAGCAATCCATAACTCAGATCATCAAGATAAAATCCTAATATTATATTGCATTAGGGAGATATAAAATCTATGAGTTAGATCTATATTATAGAGTGATGACACCATGTGTGTTGTGTGTAACAATATGTTCCCTTTTATGTAATAGAGATTGAATTTATTATAATATATTATATTGATTACTTGTATATTTCATGATCATCTAATAGTATTTGTCTGTTCCCTAAGTTATTTAGTTATCTTCCTCTCTTACTCCTATCCTATTACATGTAACTAACATGACCCAACTTGGATCCTTCATTATTTCAAACCTCATGTAAGCTTGTAGGGATTTTTTTCCTTGTCTGATATGCTAGTGTGGGAACTCACCCAAGCTATGTCGAGTTATACTTGTATAATGTTTTGGTCCCTTGGTTACAATAAATTACCAACACATTTTTTTTCAATTTTAATGATCTATTTCACGTATTATTTTGATTTTCAACACATTTTTAGAAATCCTAAGGCTATGAACAATTCTAAAAGCATTATTTCCACCTTGCAAATGAGTCCAAGTGGGAATGATCTCTTAACTTGGACTCTATTGTCATGAATTATTCCTTGATATCCTCCGTGAGCTTAGTTGTTAACTTATTTATAATGTATACCATATAGACTAAGTCCTTATAATATTTTCTTCTCATGACTGATTTATCTTCTTGGTAAGGGAGAAGATGTCTTACTATATTATCCACACAATGGGGTCACCATCTTGAGTGAAGGTTTGGGTTATCACCTTATTCAATCTATGAATACATTTTTAAAATTGGAGATGGATGTCTAGTCCACATAATAGGCTATCTCGAGCCTCTATGATCCTGAAGCCTCCATGGGACCAATCCATCCTTGTCCTCCAATTGTTCTTAGTGATGTTGAAGATGAGTTAGTAGCTGAATTTGATTGAGAGGGGGGTGAATAAATATTTAAAAACTTTATTAGACAATATTACTTAAGAAATCAAATATCATTTAGACAAGCATGTACATATTAACAAGCATAAACACTAATCCAAAAGAGCATCAAACACATGAACATAATATATATTTGGGAAAACCTCAAGGGGAATAAAACCCATTGATGATTCAAATTGAGTATAGTCTTATAAGATAAACACCAACTTTGGTGAAGAACCAACTTCACATGGAATACCAAACCTAACTAGATAAGCACCAACTTAGCTAAGCTTTAACAAACACCCACTTGTAATGAGGCACAAACCCTTAGATGACTCATTACCAAATAAACCATCTAAAAAACTTGATAACCTTTAGAATTCCTTTTTTTTCATATAAAATATGATGATCTCCTTCCTTAGATCTTCACACATTTCTTCCCTCTCAAAACTAGTCTCTAGCCTTTTTCACTTAGCTAGCCCTATTTTTTACTTGATTAGGTCAAATTAACTTGATTACCATAAATAAAACCTATATCAAATGTTCATTAATGATCACCTATCCTCCTCTAATAGTATACAATACCTCCTTCTACTCTGTAATTTACTTTCTTGTTCGTTTACACTCAACTCACTCAAATAGGCCTAAAATTTCCTAATATTTATACAAGATTTTCTTGTTCATATCCTTATTTATCAACCAATGAAATTTATCCTTTTAGGTCATACATATAATTATTATTAGGACATATCATATACATGGATCAAATGCACTTTAAATCCCTTTAGGTCTGACCTTTATCAAATACACCTTATCTCTCCTTTAGGTCTCATGGAGACCTAATCCCATTAGAACTACTTATTACACATTACCCTTTGATCTTATTCAATATCTTTAAGTAAATTTACATGTAATAAACACATCATATTACATCCCAATAGACACTTTATTATCTCATCTAGGTTCCATAACACTTTATATCTCAAACCACTACTTGGAGCACATCATTAGTACTATTAATATTAGGCCTATTCATACTTGGAAAGCCTATCTTGAACAATTGAAGAACAAAAAAAAAATTTACAAAAAATCATGGAAATTATGGTCATCACCATGTTAAATATACTCATAACTCAGGGTAAAAATACTCAAACCCTTCTCTATAAGCAGCCCACTCAAAACTACCATCTGGTCTCAAAACATAATCATGAAGACTTAAAATTTAATCCATGAAAGAATACTTCTTATGACCTATGAAACATTAAAGAGATTATTTTACATATATATCACTCTCAAGTACAAATATTTGAAGGTATAATTCCAAATATTGGTCTTGAAAAACAATATTTTATCTTCAGTATACACAGTCAACCCTGAATCAATCAACCCATTTTGGATTTACCATTTCAATCACTTTCAATGATTTTCAAGATTTTGAAACGAATGAATAGAATAGTCATGTCATAAATAAAAACATCATATTAATTTGATGCTTCAACTAAGGGCAAAGAGCCTCCAACTCATCACTCCCACTTTCTTTCTCAGATATGCCAGTTTATCTTCAAGCACAATCATGGTGATAATAAATTTCAACATTTGTGTAGATAGTTTAAGAGACATTTGATGCATGTGGATGATTTTATGAGATCATTAGGTAACTCTTATATATAAATATATGATGTTTAGGTGATAATATTGGTCATGTAGACCAATCTCACAACCTTACACCACTATCTCATTTGCATTGAGACAAGTCAACTTATGAGCAACATTTTCAACATATCTAATAACATCCAAAACATATATCCAAAATTAACATGTATTAAAGGTATTTAAAAACCTATTAATGCAATTTTATTCATCCCTAGTCCATTATAACACTTTCCTAAATGACTTCTCACTTCTGCCTAGTTTTCTCACTGTCTACACCATTAGGCCTTTTAGTGATAGGTCAAATTGCATGATCAGTTTATAAAAAATAAGGTATAGTAACTTATTATAAACCACCATGTACATAAGATACAATTATCAATATTAAATCTCCATCTAATTAAAAACTCTTACTCATTCAACTCTACCTTCTACAATAAATCTTAGAGAAGCAAGGTTTTTCCTATAGGGTCCACTCACTCACCTCACAAACCAATAATACCTAGAGGTGAGTGGGAGAGTTGTATACAACCTAAAATAACTTAAATATCCATTCCAAACCATTCAGGGCTATTTTTATCAATATATTTCTCATTAAGTCAATGTTAGGGTTTTAAAGAGGGTTAACATTATTTCTAGTGTTAATGATTGTTCATAAAACATAGCCCCTTATTTCAAAAACCAATTATTATAACTTTGATCTAGGAATCTTCCCCATCTACCATGAATATATTAGGTTCCCATTCAGAGGTTATACATGCCAATGAGTACTTGAAATTTCTTTTCAAGTTATGAATCCTTTATTCTATGCACATAAGAAACCTTAAAACCACTTTCCATGCATTTTATTACAAAATTTGACATTAGAATTCATCAAAATACTTAAATAAACATTAAATAACTATGTAAATTCACATGTAATCATAATTTACTTAGAAAATGATCTTGATACCCCATCTAGCCACCATCTCTCTCTTTGCTGTCTAGGCTTTTGACCTGCAAGTCACATTAAGCCTTGTAAATGATCTTCTAGCCACTATCCATGCACTCTCCACCTCAGTCACATGTTAAAAAAACATCTCAAATTATAAAAAACTTATTTTCATCCTTCATAGGCCTTGCAATACCTCATGACACCTCATTAGGTTAGGCAAGGTCTAGAACTAGTCTAGTTGCATGTTAGGTCTATAGGTCTTACCCTTGTAGGCTCACCTTGAAGCTCTCTTGAGTGATTTAATTATTAATATACATTTTCAAGCATCCTAAGACATAATATTATGCCTTTATGCATCCATATCACTAGGTCACCAATATCCTTCATGCACAAGACTAGGCATCCTATGCACAAGCCTTCTCAAGTCTCTTGTTAAGTTCAAAATACTTGAACACTTTGGTAATTTATCTTGAAACACTATTTTATGTTTCTTTACCTTAATTACATGTCTTAAATGACCCTAAATTTTTTTCATACTTATGTGCATACTTTTTCATGCTCACCATGCACATGCTCATGATATGACTAAGCTTGATATGACTAGGCATATTATGACACATTATACTCAAATATTAGTACTCAAACATATTTACCTTGACCAAAATATTGACATAAAACTTTAGAGGAATCATTAGTTATCCTTAAAATTCTCTCTCAATAGAGATTCAATAGGTTACCTTTAAATTCTCTCTTATCACATACCACTTCACCATGCATCTTTACTAGATGCACCTTGAAATTTAATAACATCAACCTTGACCTTGAAATCAATGACAACACTTCTCAAAAAACTCCCCATTTGTCATTAATGGTAAAACATTCTTCAAACTGATCACTCTCATTTTCCCTAGTCTAGTCAATTTCCCTTCTTGGACTTTCTCCCCCTTTGACAATAATGACAAAGACTCCTACGTAGACTGTTATATGGAACCATACATTTTTGATACAAGACCTCAACAAATATAATATAAAATATTAAAGGAACATGCTCCCCATCACTCCATGTATACCTTCTTCACAATAACTTAGATTACAAGATCACTTCTCAATGCATATCAAACTTGGTCACAAACCTAAATAGTTCCCCATCAAACCAAACATCCATCATGCTTATGTTTCCTAATTAGTGTCTCTATGAGACATAATGAAATCACCACATCCCATAGGGAAATAAAATAACTCAAGTTTAGGTTATTCCCAGATATTCATACTCTCACAAGATTGAATGCCTTTAGTATCCTTTTGGGCATGATTGGCACCATAGGCTTGATCTCTTCATCAACTATTTGATCATCAATATGGGATATCAACAAGAATTTTTGAATTGATTTCACATTTGAAGCATGTTCTATCACAAGAAGCAGTACACTTGATATTTTAGATTGATCATTACTCATATTCATTATATTTGGTTTCCATACATTCATTTGTCTTCTTTCTAACACTCTAGAGGTTTCAAACCTCCTTTTTTTGACTTGATGACATTCTAATTTTGTTAGGAAAGAATCTTTAAATGTGTCTTACACCATGAAAAATATAGTGGACCACCTTATACATACCTATTGAATGGTGTGAGCTGTGACTTTTTCTATAGTCTTATGAGTACTCATTTTTGGAGGGTCTTCTATACTCTCTTGCTCTATGACCAAACTTATTACACATAAAAGAATAACCATTGAATGAATTGGCATACCTTATAACATACACCTATTTGATAGGTTTTTTCATGTTGACCTTCTTATCTTTAACAATCTTCTCTTTATCTTGAGGTGCATCCTTTTGGTCTTCTTTGAAACCAAGACATTTATTATCACTTGTAGACTTTTGACTACTCAAAATATCATTTAAAGTCTCAGTTCTCTTTTATAACTTCATAAAGGTCCTCACCTTACTAGATGCTTGATTCAACTTAGATTTCAAGGATTCTATTTTAGTTTCATACCTGGTGCATTCTTCCTCTTTAGCCTTTAGGATTACATTAACTACCTCCATCTATGCCTCAACTTGATTGATGTTCTCATCATACTCCTTGGAAGTGTTACTCAACATTTCCTTAAAAAAGCCTATCTAATCCTCATAATCCTTAATTGATGATCTTAGTTTATAATTATTTTTCTTTTAGAACTTCAATTCTTCTAAGGCATTACCAATTCTACCTCAAGATATACTTTAGCTTTGTTATCTGATTCCTCATCAACCATAATGCTTTTGTCACTTGAATAACCCTCATTGTTTGATTCTATGTCCATAAATAAGGTTTCATTATTATCATGTTCAAGTTCATGACTATCATCATCATTATCAGATGTACTTGAGTCACTTACATCATAAGAGTTGTCTTCTTTAGTATAAAAGCTTCTTATGTTATTGAAGGTTCCTTTTTGTCCCTCATACTTCTTGAACTCCTTATTGCTATCAGGCTTATATGTCTTCTTATCATCTCCATGATGTACATCTTGTTCTTCATTATGCTCAAATTTATCCTTATTAGGGCACTTATAATAAAAGTGACCAATATTTCCATAGTTAAAACATTTTAAGGGCAACTTACCTTTGTACTTACCAGATCCAAACTTTAACTTCCTTACAAACATAGCTATCAATTGATCATCAAAATTTAATCATTCCTCATCCTTAACCTTATAATCTTTTGACTTATTCTCAACTTTGAAGGTTGATTCCTTCTTCAGAGGTCTTCATTCATTAGTTCTCATCTCATAGGTAGTCAAAATTCCATGAAGTCCATCCATCTCTAGCTTATCCAAATCTTGACTAGCTTCTACTATAAATAGCTTAGATTCAAATTTAGGAGATAGTGATATTAATAATTTTTGAAAAACTTTAGATTATTTTACCTCTTCTCATAATCTTATAATGACATTGGCAAATTCATCAACATTTAATAGGCAAGATGCAATTGTTTCATCTTCATTCATCTTAAGACTTTCAAATATCTCTGATGGATCTGCAACTTGGCCATCTTCACCTTGGTGTCTCCTTCATAGATGGTATTTAATTTATCCCATATATATTTGGATTATACAAAATGTATTACCTTCATAAGATCTACCTTTGATAGGCCACAAAGAATGACATTCATTGCCTTGGAGTTATTTTCATTAGCCTTCTTACCTATTATAGTTGTTGGTGGAATAGGAGGTGTATTATAACCATCCACAATAAATTATCAAATATCATGTAATTATGAATTCAAAAATGTCTTCATCCTAACATTTTAAAAGTCATAGTTATATCCATTGAACAACAAAGCCTTACTGGTAGAGAAACCACCTTGCGCTTACTGACTAGCCATCCTTGCTTCTAGGATCTCCTTTATGATTTTAGACCTACGTCAAAGGAATAAGATCTAATGCCCAATGTTTGAATAAAAATAACTAAGAGGGGGGGTGAATGAGTCTTTAAAAAATTTCTTATACAATCTTGCTTAAGTAATCATAAATCAGTTAGACAAGCATGTACATCTTATCAAGCATAATCACTATTCTATAAGTGCATGAAACATATGAACACAATATATATGTGGTAAACCCTTAAGGGGAAGAAAACCCATTGATGATGCGAATGAATTGAGGTCCTATAATTCAAAAACCAATTTTAGTGAAGCACTAACTTCACATGGAGCACTAACCCCAACTAACTAAGCACCCACTTACAAAGAGGAACCAACCCCCGAGAAAACTCAACACCAGCTTAGCCACCTAAAACACTTTATCAAATTCATAATACATTTTTTCTCATATAATATATTATTATCTCCTTCATTATCTCTTCACACACTTCTATCCCTCTCAAAACTAGTTTCTCGGCTTCTTAACTCAACTAGCCCTATTTTTGACTTGATTAGGTCAAATGACCTTGATTCTCATACATAGAACCTATATCAAATGTTCATTACTAATATTATATCCTTTTATGATGGTATACAAGATATCATTCTATGCTTTAATTTAATTTCTTGTTCGTATGCACTCAACTCAGTCAAATAGGCCTAAAATTGCATAATATTTATATAAGACTTTCTTATTTGTATCCTTTTTGGTCGAACAAACACTTTTATCCTCTTAGGTAAGACATATAAGGAATATTAGTACATTTAATATACATGGATCAAATGTGTTTTGATTAACTTTAGGTTTTAACTTTCTAAAATAGGCCTTATCTCTCATTTAGGCCTCATGGAAACCTAATCCTATTAGACCTACTTAACAAATAGGCCTGATCTCTCCTTTATGTCTCATGGAAACCTAATCCCATTAAAACTACTTAACACACATTATCATTTAATATTCTTGGATAAATTAAAAAAAAATTAGATGGTATAGAAAAATAATTTTCCATCCCAATAGACCCCTTATAATCTAATATATTTTCCATATCACTTTTTATCTCAAACCACTACTTGGAGTGCATCATTAGTACTATTCATATTAGGCCTGTGCATACCTAAAAAGTCTATCTTGAACAATTGAAGCACAAACACAAATTTTCCAAATAACCATGGAAATAAAATAAACATAAAGAAGATAAATTAACATAGAGTCATCACCATGTTCACTAGACTTCATAACTCAATAAAAATACCGAAACCCTTCTTTGCAAGTAGCCCACTCAAAACTGCCAATTGGTCTCAAAACACAGTCATGAAGACTTGAAATTTAATCCATGAAATAATAGTTACTATGACCTATGAAACCTTCAAGATATATATATATATATATATATATATATATATATATATATATATATATATATATATATATCACTCTAAAGTATAAATATTACAAGTTATAATGCCAAATATTGGTCTTGTAGACCAATCTTTTATCTTCAATATACATAGTCAAACCTAAATCAGTCAACCCATTTTGGCTTTACCATTTCAATCACTTTTATTGATTTCCAAGATTCTAAAAAGAATTAATAGAACATGAATGTCCTAAAAAACAACATCATATGTATTTTATGCTAAAACTAAGGGCAGAGAGCCTCCAACTCATCACTCCCACTTGCTCACTTAGATTTACCAACAAACATAGGCATGATGATAATGACTTTAAACACCCATGTAAACAATTTTAGAGACTATTGATGCATTTGGATGATAATATGAGATACTTATGTAAATATTAGATATAAATATACCGTGTTCAAGTGATAATATTGGTCTGGTAAATTAATCTCACAACCTTACACCTTCACTATCTCATCTGCACTAGATAGGTCAACTTATGAGCAACATTTTCAACATATCCACTGACCTATAAAAAATGTATCCAACATGAGCATGTATTAAAGGTACTTAAAAACCTATTGATGTAATTGAATCATCCCTAGTCCATGATAACACTTCCCTAAATAACTTCTCACTTTTACCTAGTTTTCTCACTATCTGCACCATTAGGCCTTTTAGCTATAGGTCAACTTGCATGAATAATTTAACATACCTTAGGTATACTACCTAATCAAAAAACTAAAATTTACATAATATATAATTCTTAAGCTTCAAGCTCCATCTAGTTATCAACTTTGACTCGGTTAATTCTTCCTACTACAATAAATCTATGAGAAGCAAGGCTTTTCCTATAGGGTCCACTCACTCACTTGAAAAACCAATCACACCTAGATGTTCATAAGAGAGTTGAATAAAACATAAAATAAATTAAATATCCATTCCAAACCATTTTTGGCTATTTTGATCAATATATTTCTCGTTAGGTTAATGTTAGTGTTTTAGAGAGGGTTAACATTATTTTTGGTGTCAAAGATTAGTCATAAAGCATAGCCCCTTATTCCAAAAACCAATGATTTTAAGTTTGATATATAACCCTTCTAAATATACCATGAATATCTTATGTTTTCATGCATAGGTTACACGTGTCAATGAGTACTTGAAAGTTCTTCTCAGGTTATGAATCCTTCATTCTATGTACCCATGAAACATCAAAACCACTTTTCATGCCTTTTCTTAAAAAAATTGACCTTAGACTTGGTAAAAATACATAAAAAAACATTACATACCTATGTGAATGTGCATATACTCATACTTGCCATGGAAACTAATCCTGATACCCCATACAGTCACTATCTCTCTCTTTGCTCTCTAAGCTTTTGACTTGTAAGTCACATTTCTAGCCACTGTCCATGCACTCTCCACCTCACTCACATTATCAATCAAAATATCACATGATTCAAAACTAATTTTTTCCTTCATAGGCCTTGATAATACCTCATGACACCTCATTAGGTTAGGTAAGGTCTAGAACTAGTCTAGTTATATGCAATATCTATAGGTCTTACCCTTGTAAGCTCACCTTGAAGCTCTCTTGAGTGATTCAATTCTTCATATACATGCTCAATCATCCTAAAGCATCATATTATGCATTTTTTCATCCATATCATAGGGCCACCAAGATCCTTCATGCACAAGACTAGGCATTCTATGCACAAGCCTTCTCAAGTGTCTTGTTAGGTTCAAAAGACTTGACCACTTTGGCAATTGATCTTGAAACACTGTTTGATGATTATTTACATTAATCACATGTATTAAATGATCCTCAAAAAATTTCAAAATATTTCATACTTCTATATATACTTATTTATGATCACCTTGCACATTCTCATGATATGACTAAGCTTGATATGACTAGGCATCTCATGACACCTTGTACTCAAATACTAGTACTCAAACATGCTTACCTTAACTTGAGTCTTGAAATAAATCTTTATAATAATCATTAGGTTTACTTAAAATTATCTCATAATAGAGATTCATTAGGTTGCCTTCAAGTTCTCTCTTTTAATATGGCTTCTTTGTCACATACCACTTCACCATGCATCTTTACTATATGTAACTTGACATTTTAAAACACCAAGTTTGATCTTGACATTAATGACAACACTTATCAACACCCATGAGAATAAATGTGATCTCAGTTGGTCCTAAGTCATACATAGTTAGGTTATAATTATACATGGGAGCTAGGTTTGCACCTAGAAACAATAGATGGGATGATTGAAGTTAATTCTTGGGGAACCAGGTGTTGATGCTTCTAATTATACCACAAGTGCTCTTAGTGTTGAGGAACACTTCTCATTTTAGGATTTTGAGAATCCATGGCATTAGTTGTAGTTTGTGACTATTCAATGATTGTCTATGGTGGAATAAAAGCAAAGTATGAAAACTATCCATAATATTTATTTGATTTAGTGGTTCGGAGACACTAGGGTCTATACTATTTGAATACTTAATAATTCTAAGGATTTAGTAGTCAAACTAAATGATTATTAATAATGACCTTTAATTTGGAGTGAATCTTGATAAAAATAAGAAAAAAGGAAGGGTAAAGAAGAAATAAACATGATTGCAGGTTTTCATTTCAAATATTATGACAAAATTCCAATTACTTTGAGCACATTTGAACCAATTTATGTTATAAAATAGCATAAGCTCAGATTATATCACAAATTAGGCAAAATTCAAAGGAAAAATATGAATAATAAGTAAGAACCAAATTTACTTTAAAGGTTTCCTATTATGATCTGGATAACATAAGTACATCCAAATATAGAACAAATAAAATGAAGTATATTTGAGATCTTTACAATGAATTTAATAGTTAGCACAAATTAATAACCCTATGACAAAGAGTTTAACTCAAACAATAAGAATCATTCAAATCAAGATAACTCCTTATAATTGAGAGATAGCATATAAATTTAACAAAATAATCAGATAATCTTTTCAAAATTCCTTAGTTGTATTAAATTCTCTAGGTATCAATTGCTCAAAAAACTCTCCCTTAAAAATTGTAACCATATACCTATTTATAAGAAACATAGGTGGTTAATTGGTTAACTTTCAAAAATATACAGATGTGGATAAGGACATCTATCCTTGATATAAAGCCACAATACAACAAAAAACATGCCAACTTGACAAGAAAGAGTATATGCTAACAGACTAACATATATTTTACAATAAGAATATTCCTTTAGGAATTAATTGGTGGATCCTTCCAATTAGACCTATTTGAAAAAATCCTTCACCTTGGTGTATTACTCCTTGATCACCTCAAAATCCACTATAGGCTTCATTAGACAATTGCCTTCTTTATCCACTAATTTGTCAAATTCACTATCTATCCAAGATATAAGTTCCTTGACATATTTTTCTTCTATAATTTGCTTCCCTAAAAAAGCAATGGTATCAAGGGTTTTCTAGTTGTCCTTAGCTGAATGACCTTGGCTATCTATGATGCCCTAGATGTGGGTATTGTTGGGTGAATATTTTGTCACCAGCTGATTAATGGTAAAATGATTACATCAACCACAACATAAGGAGATTTATCCAAAAAAATGGGTGTGGTGACCATAGCCAAAATGAGATAAATCTCTCCTGTCAGCAAGGGGAGGTTCCCTATAATTTATAGTATATATATAAGTTGAAAATACACACAGGGGTGAAATGATACCATCCATCTCTCTTTTTGTAGAGATGATGTTCATAAAATAGAGGAGAATTCCTGGGTAATTGCTGAAGGCATTTCTCTTCTTTCATAAATGATGTTTAGAAAACTAGAGGAAGACTTCCTAGGTAGTAATAGTAACCATAAGAAACCCATGAAGCATAAAGTCTTTCATTGCTTCTCTCAATGATTAGGATTAAGGACACCATAGGATTAAGCACAACCCAAAGTCTCCACCTAAAACTACAATAGAGTAAAGGATTATGAAGGATAAAGAGAGCTCAAAGTCTTTCTAGTATCCTTTACACAAAACACAGACTGAAGACAATTATGGTAGCACTAAGTCTCCCATAGTTAGCTTTAGGACATCTTCTAGCTTATTTCCACTTATTCTACTTTTTTGATTAAATGGACAAGACTGTATTTAGGAAAAATACATAAGAACAATTTCCTAAATGACACAAGCTATTTCAACACAAAGTTTGAAAGGTCACGTGTTTTCTCATTTACTTAAAAAAATATGATTAACAGTCTAATCTCAAAGTCTTAGGAATGCCTTTCAATTTGGACAGAGCTTCACTTTTGATAATAGAGAGATCTCCTTTATACAAAATGAGAGATTAAAATATATAACATCACAAGAAAGACTTGGGCACTTGTTTTCATGAAAATGGCCCATGCTAAATTGAATGCATTGAATATCTATGAAAGGGCCATGCTGGAACAGGTCATCAGCCTTGACTTTGGAATTCTAAATCATCTCAAATGTCTCCTCCTAAGCATGGGATGTCTGGTCTTCTTTATGACACTTACATGGCTATCTATTCGCCTTTACTCAATGTAAAAAAATAGGCCACAGCTTTGAATGTTTGTGTTCTCTGAGGTCCACCTGGTGGACTGTTCCACCTACTAGAATAAATCTTCTATAGATATTTCTAGATTTCTTGTAGTCATTCCCTCTTTCCTTTCCACATTTTGTCTCTTCTTGGTGATCTAAGATCTTGGGGCTATCTTCTCACTTTTTGCTAGCTCCTTCAGCTCTTTTCTTGGTTGGTCACTGAGTTTATTCTCAGGTCTTTTGAAAATCAATGGTTATTCCATCACCCTAAAATTGACATTTGTGGGGATGTCATTGGTTTTTTTAAACCTCTTTAAACCTTAAACCTTGAATCCTTTTAGTTTAAAGGTTCAATGGTTCAATGTTTTTTAAAGGGCAGTGTTCACTTGGTTTTCTTCTTCGGTTGAACCATTTCTTTAAACTATTTAGTTGAACCATTTGGTTAAACTTCTTTCTAGAATCATCCACTTCCTCCATTCACTCAAATATTCTACTCAAACTTTGAACTCTTTGAACCCTTTAAACCTTTGAACCTTTCAAAGTTCAAGGTTTAATGGTTCATTCTATTTCTTTGAATCCTTTGAAGCTTTGAACTCTTTGGATCCTTTCATTCTCTAAGTCCATCGAACTCATTGAACCTTTAAACCATTCCAGTTCAAGGTTCAACAGTTCAATGGTTTAATCTTATCTCTTCGAATCCTTTTATTCTCTAAGTCCACTGAAGTCGTAGAACCTTTAAACTCATTGAACCTTTAAACCTTGTGGAGACAGGGTTCAATGGTTCAAGGTGGTTCATTTTAATTGTTTGAAGCTTGTCGTTAAGTATTTTGATTGAACCTCGGTGTTGAATCATCTTTAAAATACTAAGGAAATGCCTTAAGTGTTTTAAACTTCCCTTTAAGAAAGCTTGCCTGTTGAACTTGTAACTTCCTTAGCTAAAACAATTTGAATATTTGAAAAACTTAACTGCTTAGAACATTTTGAAAGAAAGAAAGAGACCATTTTGGCCTACAGGACCAAAATGATCAGCATGTTGTCCACAAAAACAAGTGACGGATTTTGAGAATAACAACTGTCTCCAATTGGGGAACTTCCATCGATTGAAAATTAAAGCAATTGAAGGGAGTAGAAACTAGAATCTCAGTGCTTTCATCTATGCCATTGGGCTATGGAGTCATGCTTACCCAAAAATAAAGGCATCAAAAACCAAATGGTGTCAAAAATAAATAAAAAATACAAAACAAAGAAAGACTATACATATATACAAATGAACAACTAGACATATCTATTATTTCAAGGATTGAAGTGCTTTAGATGTTGCCCATTGCAAAACAAAAGGCATTCCATCTTGATATTTCAACAAGAAACTATTTTCACCATTTAAATGATGAATGGAAAATGGGCCTCTCCACAAGGAATCTAATTTTCCATGCATTCCTTTTGGTTCTCTCCTCTTGTCCCACAACAAGACTTAATCTCCAATCTAAAAATCATGGATCCTTACTTTCTAGTCGAAGAGTCTCTTTACCAGACTTTGATGCACAATAATTCAATCCACCACCATAGTTCATTGCTCATTTAGTTTAGTCAAGCACATGATCCTTTTGTCAATGGAACTTTCAAAAGTTAAATCTTCTACTGCCTTTGCTAATTTTAATGCTAGTAATTCTAGGGTGATTATTATCTCTGCATTCAGACCATACAGAAGTAGGAATGGGGACATACTAATCAACCTCTTGGGTGTAATTCTATCTACCCATAAAGCATCACGTAATGCTTTATGCCAGGTTCTCTGATTGTCATCTACCAGCTTCCTGATAATGGTCACCATGTTTTTGTTGCTTGATTCTGCTTGACCATTTCCTTGCAGATAATAGTCAAAAGAGTGGGAGAGAATAATCCCATAATAGTAATAGAACTGGGTAATCTCATGAGAAGAGAAACATGTTGCATTGTTTGTTACAATCTTGGTCGAGACCCAAACCTAGAAATGATGTTTTCCTTGAGGAAATTACACACACTTCTAAAGTAGCATGCTTGACTAGAATGGCTTCCACCCACTTGGTAAAGTAGTCTATGGCTGTGAGGACATAATCATGTCTAGCACTTGAGGACAAATTTATAGTGCCAATGAAATCAATCCCCTATTTCTAAAATGGCTCTTCTATCACCACAAGCTTGAGAGGTAATGCAGCCAACTTGGGTTTGCCAACAAACTATTGACACAGCTTGCATCTACGTACCTAAGCGTATGAATCTTAAAATAGAGTAGGCCAATAATACCTGGCTCATAGAATATTATGGGTAGTCATAGGCATATAAAAATGTCCTCCACAAGCCAAATTGTGGAATGACTCCAAAAGTTTGTTCTACTGCAATTTATCCACGCAGTGAAGGAATACCCCATCAAGGTTCCTCTTATATAGGCCATTGTCCCATAGGACAAAGTTGGTAGCTTTCAACTTAACAGTTCTCTTTTCTTTATGAGACATGTGAGCAAGACACTCACCATAGATAAGGAAATGAGCAATATTTGAATACCACTTGTTCATTGTGGTGACAAAGAGAACTATTGGCGTGTCTTTAACTTCTATTTCTTCATGCACTGCTTCTTCTGGTATGTTATCAGTAATTAATTGGTAGAGATCCCTTCCCCGCACAAACTTTATAGGTTTGATAACAAGATCAAACTCCTATATTTTGGTAATCTAATTTCCCCTTTTAGTCTCAAAATCCTACTGAGTTAGTACTAACTTGACTATTGTATCAGGGATCAGAGCAATGGTGTGTGAGTTTAGGATGTAAAAATGGAAGTGTTTCACCACCTTTACCACATTATAAGCATACTTCTCTATGTTTGAATAATTTAGCTAATGAGCTTTGAGAGGACAAATCAAGAAAGATATGGGAGATTCCACACCTTCTTTATTTTATTAAATCAAGATGGCTGAAAGTGTGTATTCAGAAACATAGCTATACATCATGAAGTCTTTGGTATAATCAGGACAAATCAAAATTAGGGCATGGGTGGTAGCTTCCTTAATGTCTTGAAATGCGGACTTGCCTTCTTTCATCTAGTTGAAAGTAGCTTTTCCCTTCATCATATTGACAATGTGGCAAGTCTTCTTTGTGAATTTAGGAATGAATCTTCACAAAAAAATCACCTTTCCAAAGAAAGAATGGATTGCAGTCTTACTGGCAGGAAGAGCAAGCTCTTAAATGGATTTGACCCTTTCTGGGTCGATCTTTATGCCTTCTCTGGATACAGTGTGACTGAGAAGTCTACCTTTTATAACCCAAAAAATTGACTTCTTGGGATTAAGAGAAATACCATTTTGCCGACATCGCTCCAACACTTGTTATAGATGATACACATGATTAGAATGATGTTTAGAAAATATTGTCAAGTCATCAAGGTATACCACAATGAACTTCTCCATTTCATTTTTGAAAGCAAGATCCATCGCTCTTTGGAAAGTGGTGCCAGCATTGATCAAGCCAAAAGGCATTCTAAGATATGAAAAAGTGCCCCAAGGTATCTTGAAAGTAGTCTTATGTTGGTTTACTTAACCAACTTCCACTTGATTATATCTTGAAAAACCATCTAGCATTGATAACATCTCAGTGCTAGTCACTGTCTATAGTAGCTGATCCATGATGGGTAGGGGATAGTTGTCTTTTAAAGATGACTGATTTAGATTTCTAAAATCAACACATAGGAAAATTTCTCCATTCTTCTTTCTCATAGGGACTATGTTCACAATCTAGGTGGAATGATGGATTGGGAAAATAATTCTTGCATTCAACATTTTTTGTATTTCAAACAAAATCATGCCTGATATCCTGGGATTGTAATGCATTTGCTTTTGTTTGTGAGGCAATGACCCAATCTTGAGAGGAATTTCATGCTAGATTTCTTTAAGTCTAAAAGATTTTAGATCATCATAAGAGTATGCCAAAACATCAATGTAATGGTGAAGTAATGTAATGAATTTGAGTTTTTCATTAGGGGTACAACAATTTCCAATGTTGACCATTTTTGGATTATCTTTTGTACTCAAATTTATTTGATCAAAATCCTTAGAGGATTTTAAATCCATTTGCTGTTCCTTGATAAACCTATCATGCTTGTCAAAAAATTTCTCAAGAGAAACTAATCCTTTGGGAATTTTATTCTCTTTGAGCTAAAGGAACTCTTCATCAGCTTTTGAATTTATTTTAGGCACTGATTCCCATGGTGGAGATTCACTACCTTCAAAATGAAGCTTTTCAAATCTATCCATTTGTTTTAGAAAAGCAATGATTTAGTTGTCACCATTAAACACCTGCCAATGGTTGACATTATCAGGTACACTTGGTCGAAAGACTAACTCGATAGTGTACCTATCTTATTTAAAATCTTGGTGAGGGACTAAGAGAGTTATAAAGATAGCCAATGAATCTGTACGACTATTAAATTATCTAGGCATGATAGAAATACTAAAAGCATCAAATATTTCAATGCAATCCAACATAGATTATGATAATATCAAAATCTCTCATTCTTGGTTTGATACACATTTCTCACCTGATAAAGCACCAACTCAGCATCTCCTTTGTCATGAAGGAGTTTGACACATTTATCTTAAGCAACCTTTAATCTGAGCAGCAATGATTCATGCTCAGCAGTGTTGTTAGTGTTGCTAAACTACAACTTATATGTATAGGGGAAAATATCTCCTTGAGGAGATATTAAAACAACTCTAGCTCCAGAACTGGTAGAAGAATTGCTGCCATCAAATTCTAGAATCCAAACATCATCAAAATTTGATCTTCTTTCAAATTTTTCTTTATCAGGAAGGGAAGATCCTTTTTCATCTGTGCTACACCCTACCAATTCTTCTAATGTCTTATCTAATTTTTTTGGATCATCACCTATGGAACTTTCATCTGCTAAAACAAGAACGTCTTCAGTAGATAAAAAGTAATTACCCATTCTTGAAGACTCAAATAGAATTTGAGTTTTAGGGGCTGATGTTTGGGTGACAATGTACTTTGCCTCCTTCTCAAGAAGAAACATTTGCATGATGCCCTTGATAGGGATCCTCACCTCAGATAGGTTCATGCTCAATTCTCCACCAATGTCCTTGAAAAAATTTCAGCCAAGAAGAGTGCTGTAGGAGGTTGGGATGTTGACCACCAGGACTGTCATTTTAATTCTTTTATTTGGGAAGGCCACAAATACAAATTGAGCATCTTTGATTTATCCCAATAGTGGCACTTGTTTTTTTTCCATTGAGAAACATCTCCCAAAGGTCTTAGTCAGTGTGAGACCAAGATATCTTGCCACCTTGGTAGGCATGACATTGTTAAAGCTGCCAGAATCTATAATGCAATTGTTTAGTTGATGACCATTTATTAGTAGGGAGATGTAAAATGGTTCTATCTTTCTAGGGGCAGTTGGAGTAGTAATCACAAGATTATTTTGGATAGGTGTGTTCTTTGGGGGAATAGGAGTTACTTTCAAAATTTCTTGTCTTATAGGGTTGGTTTTATTTTTGATGCATTGAACTAACCTATCCAATTGCTTAGAGTTGGATTACAAGAATTTAAACTTATACATTTGAATTTTGGTCTTCTTAACATAGTTAATTATATCAAATGACTGAAATGAACTAGAAATAGAGGAAGGCAGTCCATCAATCTAGGTTTTACTAGGTGTAGGACTAGTCTACAAATTTGAAGCAAAAGGTGAAGGAATATTTGAGGTACTTACTTTTTTAGTGATCACTGGGTCCTTTGATTATAAACATAGAGAATCCCCTCATTTAATAATTGAAATTACTAGTCAAGATTCTTCCCTTATTTTTTCTTTATCCAATTGTTGAGCTGATTGGCTCTAGGACCTAGTAAATATAACATATGATCCATCAAACACTTTTCCTTTACTTCTGGGTTCATCTTGGTAATTCAAGAAACCAATGTTGGAGTTGCCAGTTGATTCTTCTTGGCTTTCTACAAAGAGATCACTGTCATCTTCTTGGTTCAACTTAGGTTGAAAAGAAAAATTAGATTCAATTTCAAGATAACCAACTACTGAGTTAACTGGTGTCGCTTCAATGGCAAGCTTCCTTGGTGGGGGAGGAAGGTGATTTGGTTGCCCTTGATTTTTGGTAGCATTGCCCTGATATGACTAGTTGGAAAACATCCTCCTTGGTATATCCTGATAAGAAGGAGGAGCAAACATCCCTTCTACCATTTGATATTTTAGAGCTAACAATTCATTTGCTAGCTTTTGCACCATAGAATTAGTGGTCCTTGTAGAAGAATATTCAAAAGATGAAGAAGATTTACCTATGTTAGGATTTATTCTTATCTTTCTAGCCAAGATAAGGTCATCTTCAACCTCAGTCACCAAAATTTGAGCTGTAGCAAGATCTATGTGGCCAACCCACCTCAATAGGAAACTCACTTCAGGAAGCTAAGAATTGATGAAGAAGAATTTGAGATTCTCAGGCATCGATTGAGTAATTGTGGGAATCCCATTTCTCAGCTTATTTAATTTAGCAATGAAGTCTCTCATGGGTTCATGAGGCTCCTTCATTTATGTATGCTGGGCTAATAGGGCATGTGCATATTTTATAGGTTTGAATCTAGCCTCAAATTTGGCCTTGAGAGTGTTCCAGTCAGTCACTATTTGTGCTTGCAGATGATAAAACTAGTCTACAACAATGCTTTGCAATGTTTCCATAAATAGTATGATTGCAATGTCTTCATATTCAATGCCTATCACACCACAGGCTATACAAAAGGCTATAATATGTTCATCAAGATTAACCTTCCCATCACCATATAACTTGGGAAAATTCTTTCTTGAACTATGGGGTAGTTCATGTAGAGGTGGGGTTAGATTCAGAGGGCCAAAAGTATTACCCCATGGGCCTTGAGCTGCCATGATGTGACTGTTGAAGGGAGGGATAATAAATCTCTATAGGATATGTATAAATAAAGCTCCTCTATTAGAGAAAGAGAAGCTTTTTTTGGTATTGGGGACCTGATGTTTGTAAGAGGAAAACTCCTGGTTCACTAAAGGTGAGATGGTGGAGGAAAAAGATCAAAATTACTTAGCTGCACCAACTCAAATATAGGGTCAACAATACCATGGGCTCTCTAGCTTCACGTGTATGGTGGATCTGCCAGAGTGTAAAATGAAAATGGAAAAGAACTAGAACTACTTCAATTTGAAGCTTGAGGCTTCAAGCTATTCATTCTTCCCCAGTGGAGTCACCAAAAACTATTGGGTGAATATTTTGTCACTAGCTGACTGAAGGCAAAATGGTTACATCAACCACATCATAAGGAGATTTATGTGGCAAAATGGGTGTGGTGACCATAGCCAAAATAAGATAAATCTCTCCTCTTAGCAACGGGAGGTTCCCTATTTTATATATATATATATATATATATATATATATATAAGCTAGAAATACACACAGGGGTGACATCATACCATCTATCTCTCTTTTTTCAGAGATGATGTTCACAAAATAAAGGAGAATTCTTGGGTAATTGCTGAAGGCATTTCTCTTCTTTCATAAATAATGTTCAAAAAACTAGAGTAAGACTTCCTAGGTAGTAATAGTAACCACAAGAACCTACAAAATCACAAAGTCTTTCATTACTTCTCTCACTAATTAGGATGAAGGACACCATAGGATTAAGCACAACCCAAAGTCTCCACCTAAAACTACAATAGAGTAAAGGATTACGAAGGATAAAGAGAGCTCAAAGTCTCTCTAGTATCCTTTACACAAAACACAGACTAAAGACAATTATGGTAGCATAAAGTCTCTCACAATTAGCTTTAGGACATATTCCATCTTATTTCCACTTGTTCTACTTGTTTGATTAAATAGACAAGATTTTATTTAGAAAAAAGACATAAGAACAATTTCCTAAATGACACAAGCTATTTCAACACAAAGTTTAAAAGGTCACTTGCTTTCTCATTCACTTAACAAAATATGATTAATAGTCTGAGCTCAAAGTCTTGGGAATGCCTTTCAATTTGGGTAGAGATTCATTTTTGATAACATAGAGATCTCCCCTATATAAAATGAGAGATTACAATATATAGCATCACAAGAAAGACTTGGGTGCTTGTTTTCATGAAAATTACCCATGCTAAATTAAATGCATTGAATATCTATGAAAGGGCCATGCTAAAATAGGTCATCAACCTTGACTTTAGTGTTTTAAATCATCTCAAATGTCTCCTCCTAAGCATGGGTTGTCTAGTCTTCTTTATGATGCTTAGACGACTATCTATTCACCTTTACTCAATGCAGAAAAATAGGCCATGCCTTTGAATGTTTGTGTTCTTTGAGGTCCACCTGGTGGACTATTCCACCTACTGGAATGACTCTTCTATATATATTTCTAGATTTCCTATAGTCATTCTATCTTTCCTTGCCATGTTTTGTCTCTTCTTGGTGATCTGAGCTCTTGGGGCTATCTTCTCACTTTTTACTAGTTCCTTCATCTCTTTTCTTAGCTGGTCACTGAGTTTGTTTTCAGGACTTTTGAAAATAAATGGTTATTCCATCACCCTAAAATTGACATCTATGAGGATGTCACTGGTTGCTTTGAACCTCTTTGAACCTTGAACCTTAAACTCTTTCAGTTCAAAGGTTCAATGGTTCAATAGTTTAATGGTTTGATGATTTAATGTTTTGTAAAGGGCCGTGTTCACTTGGTTTTTTTCTTCAGTTGAACCATTTGGTTGAACTTATTTCTAGAATCTTCTGCTTCTTCCATTCACTCGAATCTTCCACTCAAACTTTGAACTCTTTGAACCCTTTGAACTTTTGAACCTTTCGAAGTTCAAGGTTCAATGGTTCAACGATTCATTCTATTTATTTGAATCTTTTGAAGCTTTGAACTCTTTGGATCCTTTCATTCTCTAAGTCTATTGAACTCGTTAAACTTGTTGAACCTTTGAACCATTTCAGTTCAAGGTTCAACAGTTCAATGGTTCAATCTTATCTCTTTAAATCCTTTTATTCTCTACGTCCACCAAAATCGTTGAACCTTTGAACTCATTGAACCTTGTGGAGGTAGGGTTTAATGGTTCAAAGTGGTTCATTCTAATTGTTTGAAGCCCACCATTAAGTCTTTTGATTCAACCTTGGCATTGAACCATCTTTAAAACACTAAGGAAATGCCTTAAGTGTTTTGAAATTCCCTTTAAGAAAGCCCACCTATTAAACCTATGACTTTCGTAGCTGAAAAGGCTTGAATATTTGAAAAACTTAACTATTCAGAACATTTTGAAAGAAAGAAAGAGACCATTTTATCCTGTAGGACAAAAATGATCGGCATGTTATCCATAAAAACAAGTGACAAATTTTGGGAATAATAGGTATCAACCCTTTGCTTGTATTATTCATCATCAATCAAGCCTAGAGTAGTGGTTTGAGAAGGGTTATTTAATAGATTCCCTAAAAGTTTCTCAATCTAGTTTACCAAATCTATGTTTCTCTTGCTAAAGTCCTTAACATTACTACTCCAAGTGATCAAATATTCTTGTTTATCTATCAAAACTACCATGAGGATATCCAAATTTTAGAGTTTGATAATCTTGAAGTTCAAGGCTTGCTTTGTCTTATGCACCTTGATGAGCTCTTCCATCTGAGCTTGAGAATTCTACCACTAGATGATGAAGGTTTGTGCCATCTCAACTTGATGGTCCAAAGTACTCAATCTAGACTTAATGATTTTCAAATTCTCAAATGCATCCATCAAGGATTTATTCAACATTTGTAATATATTTTTAGGAATTTTCATGAAGACTCGAGCTTCCAAATCTTGATTTTCTTTTTCCAAGTTGAGGATTATCTATTTCAATCCTTGAACTCTAGCCAAGGCCATTGTTGATTGAGCCAGTACCAAACTAGTTGCATCCTCTTGAAAAATAGGATGCTTCCCTACTACTTATCTTGGAATAAGAGTTAAGCCTATAAATGGCTCCACCTTTTGCAAGGTGAACTCCTCAGTACCAACAGTGACTTTCTTGGTCACTACTCTTTCAAGAGTTGATGTCTTTGGATTAAATTGGACTAGAGGATCAAGTTATTTCACTTGTGGTTGTTTATGAATCTCTACATTTGAGCTTCCAGAGGCTCTTGGGGCACCAACCCATTGGTTTTACTTGTTATGAAGAATTTGGATGCTTTTCTTAGCTTGTTTATTCAACATATCTTGAATCCATGGTTTGACATTATCCTAAACACCTATGTCTACTCATGTCAGAGTCAGTGAAGGAAAAAGAGATGGGATTTTCAAAAACTTCCCATAAATAAACTAATCAGAAATGGTTGGTCCATGAATAGAATTATCATCACTAAAGAGGTTTATTTAACTAGTGGGGTGAGTGAAAGTTAATCGAGGCCTCTTTCTTGGAGCCAGGGGAACTAAGGCCAATTCTACCTATCTCTTTACACTACTCAATGAAACCATCTCTTTGCCTACTTCCTTAGTTGGGTCTTCTTCCTTATCTGAACCATAAGTAGCTATGATGTTAACTAGGTAACTCTCTACTATTTCTCTAATTTAAAAATCAATTAAGATGATAACTTCTATTAGGGAAGGCCTTGGTGGGGATGCCTAAATTTGGGGGCTTTCAATAGGTCTCTGCTCAATTTTGGACTCCTCACTTTTAGGTTTACCTTTTCCTTTTGCATCCTCAAGTTGCTCAATTTGAGGTGACTTTGTTAATTCTCCCTACTAAGGCTCATAATATTGTCCCTAAATAGGTGGTTCTTGATGTGTAGTCCCAAATGTCCCTATAAATAAGTGATACTGTAAAGGATGTAACTACCATATTTCCCCTGAAGGCTTACTATCCCTAACTAGCCTACATTTAAAGGTTATGTTATAGTTTTTAATCCTAGGTAGGACTTCTTAAAATTTATTTTCCCTTATGTAAATACCATACCCCACACTTTGTTTATGCTTTTACTTAGTCTTTAGAACCTTCCTATCCCAAATATGGTTAGCCACCCTATTATTGGGGTCCCACATCTTAAGATCATCTAATTGGAAATCAAAAGAGTTCCTATGCATAACCATGATCTCTAACTGCTTCTAATATTTGATTATAATTCTACCGATTACCATTGGGAAGGGATGAACCTGAGCCTTTTAATTCTTCTTGCAATTCCAATCTATGCCCTAGATGATTTTATAAGCAATTTCTTACCCTACAAGTTTACTAGGAACATATATGGGTAGTCTGTATGGATGGACCATGATTCTTTCTATCCTTATTATAGTGCAATCTAGATAGAACCACACATCCCCCATGGTCTCTACTTGTTTTTTGAATAGAGGATGAAGTTTAGGCATATGAATGCCACTGATTATCTCAAAAATGATTGGGAAGACACCATCACATATGAATTGCATATGATTCCTACATTTGAAAATATGTAGTTTGGAGTAATGATGGGAAATAGTATTCCTACCATTAGGGGACCAATTTTAGAAGTCAAGGAAATTAATATTAGGAATGAGTAAGTCTAAGAGGTAAGACATCATAAAGAAATGTCTGGAGGTCTTTATCTTGATGGCTATAAACTATTCAACCAAGAATAAACTTATCAAGTCTCTAATGAGAGGGATTAAGTTCCACTCTAATATGCAATAGACATAAGACACCCATACCTTACTCACATAAGTTTTTGAAGAGGCACTAAAGTCCCTATTAAATAAGGTCATAGCTACCCTAACACCTTTCTTAAATTGGGTAATAGGAATCTCAACATTAGGAGTCCTAAAAACATGGGAACCTTGGATTAATGAAGGTGAAAGAACTGAATCTAGGTTCTAGGAATTTGTCCATTCTCTTAAGGAAGGAAGATCTACATGAGGTAAAGGGAGCTTATAATAAGTCTTAAATGCCATGGGAGCTATGCATGCAAATTTACTAACATTTCCTTCATGAATAATCCATTTTCCATCTACTCTGTAGTCAATGAAAATAGGAACAAGAAGGTCAATGCAATGCATTACCTCTAGTTTAGCAAATGCGTGATGAAGGCCTACCATTTGAATTGATACTAAATCCTTGTATCTTTGGTACACTAAAGCATTCCTATTTTATTCTTGAGAAATTGGTTTTAACTCTTTGATAAAGAATTTTAGACCAATTCCTTATTCCTTGTACATTAAATGATATTGAATCTAATTCTATATCTATAAAGACCCCTCCTTCACCATCTAAAGTTAATTAAAGCTCTACTTCAATCTTCATCTATTGCCTACTTGCTGTCATTGATAATAGTGTATTTTAATTGTAAAACTAACAAATTTCTCACGAAGGCATCTAATCTAAATTTAGTTTGAAATTATCTCAAGTGTCACCTAATCAATTTGAACTAATTCTATCCTTTTTTATGGAGGCTTTAGGGTTTTTCTACTTTAATGACCAAAACATCCAACTTTGATTTCATATGTGCCTTAGATATGATAGAACCTTTCTTATCACCTCTCTTGTGTTTTTTAATCATGAAATATCTTTCAATTAGATCTTCCACACCTACATGTAGCCTATGTGGTAGGGTTCAATGCCTTTCATAGCAATTTTCATAAATGCCATTTGAAGAGTGACTATTAGTTTTTAAAAAGTCCCTTTTATTTTACTTTGAAAAGCCAAATCCCAGTCCTTGCATTTCATTGGTTCTTGATCTTTGAGCTTATTAATTATGCCATATTTCAAGATTTAGAGGCCTTTGAAAAGTCTTCAATTAGCTCGCACTATTGGATCAAATCAAGCAAGCAAGTGACCACCATCAAATAATTTAGGAGATCTTGAGGCTTCCATGTTAATGTACACTATTGGATCAAATCCATCAAGCGAGTGATCGCCATTAGATCTTGCAAGAATTTTACCCTTTTAATTAATAAAAAGACTTAGGCCAAGATCTTATGTCTCAAACTTATCTTCACAAGACAACCAAGAATCTCTTAAAAAGGATTTAGAAATACCCCCTTTGATTACGCCTAAAAAATTATCTAGGTTAAATTTCATGGGTTTAGTCCTGTCAAATACATCCTCTTAGATGTCAATTGATGGGGGTGAACTTGTCAATTTTAAAACAATGAAATCTTTCTATTTTAATTTAAATTTGATGGGTTTGGTCCCATAAAATACGTCTTCATAGATGTCAAATGATGGGGGCAAACTTGTCAATTTTAAAACAATGAAACTTATTGATCTAATAATTGAATGCCAAATGTAAAACCATCAAGAGATCTCAAAGCTTTAGGGATTTTCTAAGTTAAATTTGATAGGTTCGGTCCTATCAAATACATCCTCATAGATGTCAAATGACGGGGGTGAACTTGTCAATTTTAAGACAATGAAATCTTTCTATTTAAATTTGATGGGTTTGGTCCCATCAAATACATCCTCATAGACATCAAATGATGGGGGTGAACCTATCAATTTTAAAACAATGAAACTTATCTATTTCACCATTATATTTAAAACCTTAGATCAAGGGATCACCGTTGGATATTCATTTGGGCCTGAATCATTAACTGTATGCCTTTCTAAAAGACTTCGAGCTTAATACACTATTGGATCAAATCCAATGAACAAGTACAAAGTGTTATATCTACAAAAGTGAATGAACTTAAGTTAGATCCTAATTATGCAAAAAATTTCCTACTAGTCTTTCTTGTGAATGTTTAAATTCAAACCATTAGGGTTTATGGTTTGGGACCCCACCTTCTTTCATGGAACCTATGAATTAATAACCTTTAAGACAATTTTTTTAAAAACATGAAAACATGATAAAATAATCTTTCACACTTATTCTAGGATATAGAATATCAAGAAAAAATCACAGGGGTCCCCTTTCCATAAAACATAAGATTGGGGGTGTTGGTCTCAACACCAGGTATGAGAGAGGGATGCCTAAGATAATGTGATAGATGCGAGAGGAGGTTATGTTGATGGCCTAGGGGAAATAAACTTATATCACTATAGGAGGATTATATTTAGGGTTCATTTTTTGATATTTTACATTTGGAGGAATAGAACTATAAGGAGCTCGAGGTGTAGAGAGGTGCCTTTTTTATACCCTACGAATACCTAAAGTTGGGTGGGTTTCCTAAGGTTGTTATACTTGAACGTTTTTGAGCATTGAAAGATATAAATTTAGAGGATTCCTACACATTTTGTATCAGAGTAACTATAGGGGAAATTATAAAAATAGGAGGGACCAAGGATGTAGTTTCCACTATGATTATAGGGGTAGGAATTGGATCACTTATAGGTATTGTGATAATCACATGGGTTAGCCCACGGATAATTGTAGGGGTGGTAAAAACTATTATATTATATGTTTTAGGGGCATGGAGGCTTGAAACACTAAGGGATTTAAAAAATAATGGAGTATGGGACCCTTGGGGAGAACTTGAAATGGAAATTATAAGGGGAGTCAACACAAGGGAATGTTGCATCTGGGTTTAAAAACTAGGAGGGTTTCAAGCTATTTCCTAGATATGCTAGAGGTGGGAGTTAAAGGATTTGGGAATACCAAAGGTTGGGCCTAAGGGGATCTACATTAAGATTCATAACTACTTAAAAAGTGAATAATATGGGAAATATGAGTCTGGATTACCTTGGAAGTCCATGTAGGTGAATTGGAAGTCAAAGTTTATGTAATTATTATTAAGATCCCTTAGAAGACTATTTAGAAAGACTCTTTATAATGGTTGGTACTTCCATAGTATGTTTTGGTGCAATGGGTATTTACTATAGTATGGGCCTAGGTTATGCTTTTTAGGGATTCATTGGTAGGGTTGAGGTGTTATGCATCATCTGGGTGGCTCTCATGATGGTAATTGATGTTCAACCTAGCCCGATAGAACCATTATGTCTTTTACTGAGGTAGAAACCATTTATGCCATTGATGGGATGGTAAGTGATATCTTGCTCTACCATCTAGTTCAGATGATGAAGGGTAGCTTAAAAATAGGTCCTTAGATGATTTATACCATGATGATTATGTGGTCATGGTAGTACCAGTAGGCACTAATGGATAGGATGGAAGCTCTCATCTCCTCTGATATCCATGGCATGGGCTTCTCATTGATTTCCAAGTACACAAGGGGGTATAAATGGTCACATATGTCCCCAATGTGGTGCCCAAAGTGGTGAATGTATAATTTGGTAATGACCACATGGAATAGGGAACCCATAAGTGTCCATTAGGGGAACACAATGCTCTTAAAGTTGAGGGTGGCATATGTGGTATCAACTAGATAGGAAATCATGTACAAATTTCCCTTGATGCACACCTTAGGGACCTATTACAATATATTAAAAGTGATGATGTAACCAAGGGTTAGGACTTGATTCCATTCTAGGATGATGTTGAATAAAGGGACTTGGTATTTTTTGACATGCACAATGTCACTTTCCCCATATAGATGGTTGATCAACTTCATGCTAGTCTACACTCCCTCAATGAAGGTCCCCATGGTGTAGGAGTTGACATCCTCCTTATTAATGTAGTGGTTAGTGTCCTCAACCTAATCCTTCAGGGTCTCATGGATATTATGTGTCTCATCGACTTAGGGGGGACCTCCCTATCATATGTAATGTTTTAAATGGTGAGGTTGTGATAATTATTGAAGGAAACCCCAAATATTTTTACAATTTAGAGCCATTTATTTGGAGAATAAATAATATTATTGTTTCACTTGGGCATAAACAATATATTAACAAATATATCACCACAAGGGAAGACTTAAGGCTTGGCCATGTATTTTCATAGGCCTAATTATCTAATAGATATTAGTTCACTTGTGAGCTTGACATCCTCCCCCTCTATCCAATCAAAACTACTAGGCCTTTAAATGTATTTAATTATCTTACATATTTCATTATAATGTTTGAAGTGTGTGACTCCTTTCAAGAATTTAGTATCCCTAAGCTCCCACTCTAGCCTAAGATTAGATGTGGATGCCACCATTTATAAATGTTGTGTAGGATTTTTTTATAAATGTGCTTCAATCTTTATAACTAGCTCACCAAAGGGATCTAAATAATTTGAATCACTTAAAATGGATAATGGCGAACCCAAATTCAAATGGGAACTTATAAGGATCTAAGATATTTATGAATAAATTATGATGGTGGATCATAGTATATAAATTAATCTCTGAGTTGATTGTTTGATTTTGAAAAATCCATTTTTATTAATTTTGCTCAGATTTTATTTCATGTACAACAAGCCTTAATTATATTAGTTGGAAGTGATGTGACCTTTTTAGGTGTCAAATCATGAATTACCCAAATGGAATGATAAATTAAAAGAGTATTGTGAGTATATGATTAAATTTGGACCTCAAGGTTCTTGAGATGCATTCAAAGTATAACAAGTGTTACATGTATTGTGGTGCAAATGGGTGTCACTATGGGTTTGATGCATCATGGATTTTCCAAGTATAAGGTACTATGGGTGTATAAGTACACATGGGGATATCTAATTGGATAATGCCTCTTAAGTCTCTGAAAACTTTGATGACTCTAGGTGTATGATTACACATGGTGATCTCTAATTAGATTAGGATATAGGCCTCTAACATCTATGACAACTCTGGGTATAAGAGTACACATGGTGATATCTAATTAAATCGAGCCTCCTAAGGCTATAAAAACTCAAAATTTGGTTATACAAGTACACATGGTATCATATAATTATATCAAGCCTGAAAAGGATATGAAAACTCTAAGACTTGAAAAAAATATAAAATATTAAGTTATTCAAAAAATGTTTCACAAATGAAGGGTTGCTTACCTATCAGAAGAAAACCTCTAGGAGGGTATCAACTAGACTCCGAGACCAATACTATGGGATTGAGACTTCAAGACTTATCTAATTTAGATATTTTTTGAGAGGAAAAAAATTATCATCTAAAAATTAATTAAGTATGAAAAACTTTAAAAGCATGTTCAAACTATCCTTTTCAACACTAGCATCTCGTTAAAGATATTCAAATATAATCAAATGGGCTTTGTCAAAACTCAATTAAAATATTAAATACTAGGATAAAATAGGTGTCTAAGATCTTTAAATAATATGGGGGTTAGATAAAGGTCCAAAATTTTGATATTTTTCTCTTGTAGGGGTCCCCTTTTATTTTACAAAAAAGGATGTGTTAGTCATAACAAATGGTGACTATACAGGGAAAACATTGTGTAGTGGTTAAAACCCATAAGTACAAATCTTCATCATAATCCATTTACATAAACCATGAAAACAACTTTTAATGGTACCAGATAATAATTAAATAATTAAGTATGATTTAACACATAACACACTGAGTTTTAGTTCCTTCAAGAGGTCAACTTGTGTTAAAATTGATTCATTGCCTTTTGTCTCCTTTTAAATTTGTGACTCAACTTAGAGGTGACTTAGGTGTTAAAAGCTCCCAAAAGGTATTAATTTCTCACATATTGGTTGTGGAAGGGGAGGATAAATAGTTGATATACTACCAACCAAGAATTTATATCCATAATAGAGGTACCTTTGCTTCTACTCCAATCCTTGTTCCATTTCCAACTAAGTCAAAAAACCTACGATGGAGGTTTCCCAAATCACCCTTTACTAGGAAAAAACCTTATGATTTTCTTGATATTTTCAGACCCCATTTTTATTTATTATGATAATTTATCTATCTATGATTTTTAAAGGTTGGTAACCAATGTAGTTAATGTAAATTATTGATTCAACAAATTATTTCCACCTAGGATGACCCTTTATCATCTTGTAGATTCAAAGTTACCTCTTTATATGTTTGGTATATTGATGACCTCTTTTTAGAAATAAATTTGTTATTAATTTACCTTCTCATTTTTCAATAAATTAATTCATTCCTATTAGATACTAAAAATAAATTCCCATGTATACTTCATTCTTATTTGGTCTTCTATTTTGTTTTGTTCACTAGACTATTTTCCTAAGTCTTCATCAAACATAGTTGAACCGTGGGATGCAGGGAGATAACTACTTAGAAACGATATTGTAGGAAGTGAATAAAGGGTAGGAACATAAAAATGAGGAAAATATGAGAAACAAAGTAAACACACAACAAAAATAAAACACACAATTTAAATTAAACTATTGTAATATTACGTTACCACTAAACTACACATATAGTGACTTTGATATGGTGGTGGATGCACAATTAAGAATTATTCTTAAAGAACTATCCATTCAAAATTAGAGGGAATTTATTCCCTTATAGATCCTTTAGTTTGAAAGAATTTTATCCCACTAACTCAATAGATTGAAATGGACCAATCTAGAGTGGGCTTAGTTTGGAATGTCAGCCTTTATTTTCATGAACTTTGTCTTGTAATAGACTAGATTAGATATCCTGAATGTCTTCAATTTATACTTCTTTTCAAACCACCTATTGATGGTATCCTTATGTCCACTAAAATTTTTGAGAACTTCCTCTCATGCATTTTTGATTTAAACATTTCCTAATAACCTTGAATTTACCTTATCATTATTCTCCATATATTCCTATAATAATTTATATGGGGGTAATTTAAGGGTCACCATGAATATTGGATCTAGGCCATATACTAGTAGGAAAGGGAAAATTTTGAGGGACTACTTGTATCTAGTGTGATAGCCCAAATTGCATATTTCAAAAATGAGTGTAATTCTCTTGGTCACTTATCAACAAACTTCTTAATTCCATCCATCAGATTTTTATTACTTGAGTCAACTAACCCATTTCTTGATGGATAATAATTCAATGATAACTTCAAGGTGATATTATTCTCATAGGTCCACTTGGTGAGTTTAATTGATTGGAAAGAAGGGTTATTGTCATATATAAAAGATATTGGTATGTCAAACTACATGGTTACATTCTCTTTGAGTAACTTTATCACATCCTTAGTGGTGTTGTTCCTAGTGGTAACTTACATCCACCTTGTACAATAATTAATTGAGGTAAGTATGAATTTGTGTCTAGTTGAGGAGTTAGGGTTGATGATTCCAATGAAGTCCAATCCACATTGAGTAAATAGATGTTCTTCTATTATGGGATAGAGTGGCATTTACATTTGTATTTCTCTCTTATCAAAGGTTTGACATTTGTGGAAAATAGTTGTATGCATATTTGAAGATGGTAGTCCAATAACACCCATCTCACATAATTTTTTGGGCCCTTATTATCCCTGAGGGGTGGATGGAAGTTAGTCATAACTTTCTTGGCTTCTTATTTTGAAAAACATCCAATATATATACCTTAATAGTTCTTATGATATATCACCCTTATTTTCAACATATAGTGAGTTTCCTTCAGTTTGAGACCTCTCTTATATGCTTTGTTGAGTCTCAGAGGGGGATTCCTATAAATTAGATAGTGGATGATCAGATCATACTAGTCTTGGATAATCATCTTAGATTGATCCAACTACCTATGTAATAAATTAAGGCCTTGACCTCTTCCTATTATGGTTGGTTTAATTTCTAGGTCTTATTATTATATCTTATCCATCCATTTGCATCTACATTCATTGAGTTCATTATGTCCTAATATGAGATTTATGGTTAGGTCAAGGACCATCATATGCACCTTGTTTCTAAGAATAGTGCTAAAACTTAATCATTACCTTCATTAAGGCATAAACACATTTTTTTCAATGTGGATTATTTAAACTATGTACCTTTTATTCATACACATGAAGGATATAGGATGCTTTTATTCATCAATTTTTTGAGTAAGCACAATGAAAATGATATGACCAAAGGCGAAGGAATAGAGGTGGAAATATTTTGCATAATCTTAGTTGATCAAGAGTGATGATTTCATGATGGAATTCTTAATGTCCTGAAAGGCCTCTTTGGTTGGGTGAAGCCATTACACTTTAAATTCATGTTTTAACATAATGTTTAAAGGTTTAATAGTCTTAGTAAAACCATATGTGAATTTGCATACAAAATTAATGCTACTAAAGAATGAATTTAGTTTTTCTTATTTTTAGGGAGAGGTGATTTTGAAATTGCACTAGCTCATTCAAGATTGATGGATATACCTTATTTGGTGATAATGTGACCAAGGATCCTACCTTCTATGACAAAAAAGACACTTTTCTATGGTTTAAGGGAGATACCATACCTTGTACACCTCTCAAATATTTTATGTAAGTGGTGAATGTGGTCAATCCTATGTTTTGAAAATATAGTTAGATCATCCACATATGTTATTATGCATTTACTGATCATGCCTTCAAATTAAAAATCCATATCCCTTTATAAATTATACCCTACATTAATGAGGTTGAATGGCATTATTTTATAGCTGAAGGTCCCCCACATTATTGTAAAGGTAGTATTGACTCCATTTCTTGGTTTACTAAGGTCTAGTTGTACCTTGAAAATCTATCTAGAAAATACATCATCTGAGAGCCACTTACCATCTGAATCACCTCATCTAAGGAGGGTAGAGGATAATTTTTTGTATTAAGCTTGATATGTATTCCTAAAATTGATGCATAGTATAATATACCCATTTTTTTTGTGAAATTGGAATGGGTTGGCAACCCAAGTAGAATGATGGAATAAGAAAATAATTCCCTCCAAGAGTAATTTTTGAACTTCTTTGTGGATAAGAGGATTTGAGATAGGATTTAAAAGATGATGTATTTATCAAAATGGATTTTTCCCTTATTTAAGTGGGAAAGTGTGAATTATTATTCTTGGGTCAAATATCTTAATGTTTTCTTATGTCCAAGAAATAATGTCTCTATATCATATAAGAAACTTATTGAGTTTTTTTTACTTCAGTTGGAGTACAAGTGAGACCAATGTTGACATCCCTAAGTTGATCAATAGACCCCAAGTTGATTATGCGTATTCATTAGTCTATATAAGTTATCCTCTCTAGTCTTTGTATGAACCTATTTGGGTCAAATAACATTTTAACCAAAATCATACCCTTTGGTATGTGGTTTTATCTTAGGTTTAGGACACCATTTTCATCACCTTCCTTTTTAAAGTATTGCATCTATCTTTTTCATCTATAATTTGGTAAATAAAGAATCCAAAAATGTTTATTAAGTCTAATATGTTGTGATATTCATCTAAAAATCAAAAGTTTTTGAAATTTTATAGGACTAAGGGACATGGTATGAGATTTATAGAAAAGCATTTTAACCTTGAGTCATCTAAAGGATCTAAATTTATAGTAGGGGCCACTAAAGTATTTGTGACCTAGTTCTCTTCTCTAGGGGCATGTATTAAATTAAAGCACCAAATGTTTCTATCAGATCCCATGGTTGATGTTTGTATTTACTTAATTATGAAAACTTATGCTAAAACTTACTTTTGACTTTGTTCACCACTAACACGACATATTTAAACACTCTTATCTCTTTGACATTGTGATTTATGGAAAATTATAGGGCTATGATCAAGGCTTCATATTTTGTGAGGTTATTAATACAATGAAATTATAGCCTAAATTTTTTTAAGTGTTGCTTTCCTTGAGAATAGATTAATATAATCTCATCTCTAGAACCTTTCTTGGAATAAGCCCCATCAAATTATAGGGACCATAATCTTGAAGATACTATGTTTTCATTAGTCTTACCCTTCATATGTTCTATGGATAGAGTATAAATTCCAATGTCAAAATAAAGTATGTTTATTTTTCATTTACAGAGTTATGTTTCGTGATCATGTAATTCATTATATGATCTCTATTAATAAATATCTCATTGGTCACACATCTCAAAGGTAGCCATATATGTGAGAAGTTTGTAGACATATACCCATATAATATTTTATACTAGTCTCTACTGAGTAGGATCCCATATGTTTCTAGGATATCTACCACCTGAATGTCAATGAAATTTTAGACTTTGGTCTCATACTCTAATTACATATGCACATTAAAGAGTTCACCTACCACCTTAAGTTTAAATTTATCTAGTTGGATTGTTATTTTGTAATATTTTATAGGCTTTAGTGCTAGTTTTTCATAGATTATAGACGGTATGATGTTTGTTGAGGCTCCTAAATATGAAAGTTCTTCCTGAATATCTAGACTGTGAAGTGGAAAGGAGGGATATCAACATTGTTTTTGTGTACTAGCTTGTTGGTGTGCAGAGTATTTTGCTTAGGTTGGGTCTATTTGTATAGAAAATATTTTATGAGATCTCATTACTCGGTGATCTAGGCCAACTCATGTAGCATGATGTTTGATTTAATATTATTCATATCCTTAATTATGTTATAACTTATTCTGCTAGACATAGGTTGCAATTTTGTAAGAAGTTTAGGGTCATTCACCTTTAGAGTTGGAGGATCATTTCTATCTCTAGGGTCAACAGTAGTCACACCATTGTTTTGAAGAGTGGAGGTAGTAAGGGGTTGTTAGTTTGCTCTACTCCTAAGAGAGTAATTATTCTATTTGTACTGATGAAACCCATACACTTCAATAATGAGTTATTAAATTTTGTTTCCTTATTGAATAGGGAACTAAAGGGCTTCTAGTACCATGGAAGTGCTTGGTGGTATTTATGTACTAGAGGCATTAGATGGGTTGGTGATATTTTGGTTGGTAAGAACTACCTCATATCCTTCCATCTCCTTTTGAATAATATATAAGGCATTTTAAAATTCAATGTAATCATGTTATCTATGTTAGAAAGTGTTATGAACTTGAACTAGTTTGATAATGCAAACTCATAGATATTGAGCTCAAATAGCTTATTAGGTTAAGGCATTGGTGGGTTGTTAGAGTGGTTAAAGGGATGATTGTATCTTTTATAGGTAAAATTATTATTGTAGTTCTCCTCACCAATGTTCCCTACCTACCTATGGAGGAATAAGAAGTCATTATTGAGCTTTTGCATGATGTATTGGATGGTGTCTAACTCATTCTTGTTAGACTCTTGAGGTATAATCTTGATGTTGTTTATAGTAAGGGCCAATACTTGGCAATAAACTGAAGGGACTACTTCACCATTGACTGGGATGAGGAAGCCTATGTTTTAGTTAGGTGTTGCATGTATTAATGGGTTTTGGTTGGTGGTTGGCATTGGTACATTCTTATTGATATTGAGGATAAGGTTCAAGGCTAATAAATTTGGCAGTATATTCAAGATGGCCATGACCATTTGACCTTGGGGATTTAGGTGTTTGTCCACTTTAATGGCCTCAATGTAGGTTAATGTTAAATACAATATAAGGGGGTCCCTACGTAAAAACATAGTAGTCTAAGGGTTGAAGGCATTTTTTTACATCTCTAAATATAAATGGGTGTCTATTCTATTTAATGTATTCACCTAAATGAACATTTTCTTAAACCTAGCATTGAATGTCTCGATGGGCTCATTTTCTTCCCTTTCAATGCTATCAAACTATTAGTACAAATTATTAGGGTCAATAACTAACCTTAATTTATCTAGGAAGGAGTTGTTAAATTGGTCCCATCATACAATGGATTTATTAGGTAGGTTTAAAAACTATTCATAAGCAATGTCCATTAGGGTGAACAATAAGAGCCTATAGGGTACATATTCATGGTCAATGTTTAGGAGTTTGAGAGTTTTTTTATATGAAGTCACATGTTATTTATAAGTATTCCCCCATTGGGCATGAACCATAAAATATCTATCTCCAAGTTTTTAGGTAGGTCATGGATGACTCCAAGAACATTAATGATAGACCTAATGAACCAAGCTATGGGTACAAGTTGGCCATAGATATATGGTTACTTGGAGTAAAATGGGTAGACAAAAGAGATAGAGCTACCAAAGGTATTGGTATTCATTTTATATATTTAATTTTTTAGTGAAATTAGATGGGTGAGATTAATAACCATCTAAGACCAAAACTAGATCTATTGGTGCACATAAGAGGCTCCAGGTTGTTCAAGACCTAGCAATCCTACTTCTAGTGCTAGTTTATTCTTCTATTGGGGCCTCAAAATATACCTATTAAATTAGGTGCACTAAGGGAACAAGGAATAATTAAGGGAATTTCATCCTCTCATTTTAGGACTACTACTAAAATAGTCTGGGGCACATTGAAAGCATTATACTCCATTAGATAGCCTTCTTGAAATGAGTCTCCAAGAGATTTAATATTACCACCTAAAGATCAGCACTATATACACACAAAATAACCCTTTTTCACACCAAATAATGCTACCTAAGTGTCTACTACTTCACTAACTCAAGATTCACAACTCAAATACAAAAAAATTGATTCAAAATATCTATTAAAAAAACATCAAGAAGAGAAAAAGGTAGGGCATAAAAGTAGGATTTTTGGGTGAATATGGAAACATTAATGCTTAAGACCAAATATGAGCCCATATATAGTTTTATCACTTTATATAAAGTTTCAAATAATCTCAAACTTTAACCACACATGGAAGGGAGTTAAAGGAAATATAATTTACTTAATTTCTACACATTCATTCTATATATAAACACTTTTAAGATTATACTTAACATACAAACTTATAATTATTTTGTATAACAAGAAGATATGCAAAAATTGACTAGAATAACATGTTGATGATTATTAATTGGGTACATCTATTATATAATGACTCATATCATATAATTTAACACTAATATTCTCCCCCTCTCACAAAAATATTAGAAGACGTTCATATATTAGACACATTGGAATGTAAAAACACAAATGCATTAATTATTTTGTGTCTTATATAAAAAATGATCAACCTTAACATAGTGATATATATATATATATATGAGTAAGATGGGATCTACCACCAATTTTCATAAAATCCCACTTTTAGACATCATGGTAAAAAATAGTTATAACCATACAATAATGTATCCCAAAAGAGACAAAATGGGGAAGAACATAGAAAACATGACAACAAATTTCTGATTTGGGATCACAAGAGGAATGAAAGTATCATAAATTAGAACCCTAAGGGGGGCCATCCCATAATTACATATGGACACATTGCTAAGCTTTCAATACCTACACAATGAGATTTTACTCTCTATAAATCTGGGGTGGGTTGATATGTGGTTTTGTAAATAATTTTTTTACTTGAGTGAGTAATTTAGCATGTGCCTCAAGAAAGGCCTCAAGAGAGACCTTCATTACATTAACTTGGTTGATGTTAGTGGTGTACTATGTGTCAATATCAAAAACATCTTGATCCCCATATCTATTTCCCTTTTCTACCTTCCTCTTCATGGATTATTTGAAATGTTTGATGTGGACCCCAATTCTTCAATGTTGAGTAAACTACCATTGAGGTGAAAAAATAGTAATGCTAACCTTATTGAAGTAAACAAGTATTTTTTATATAATATTATCCAAGGGCCAAGTAGTAGTTTGTATTTCTATGAGATAATCATTCATCATAATCCTCATGTTCCCTATTAATGTATCATATAAATTGAGGTCCATGAGGGGCATTATTTTGAGTTCAGGGAACATCCTCTTATTGATGATTACTACCATTTTTTTCTTGCATTTGTTGTCAATTATGATGATTTAGTACAAATACTCTTTTTTTTCTATAAGAGCACACTTCTATTTGAAATATCTCTATTCACCTCTCCTAAGGATACAAATAATTATGAAAGTGTTGTTTTCACCTTGCCAATGAGGCCAACTAGGAATGAGCCCCTGATTTGGGACTTTAAGGACCTAACTTATTCCTTGATATCCTCTATTGGGACCTAAAAATATACCTATTAAATTAGGTTTACTAAGGTAATAAGGAATAGTTAAGGGAATTTCATCCTCTCATTTTAGGACTACTACTAAAATAGTCTAGGACACATTGAAAGTATTAGACTCCATTAGATAGCCTTCTTGAAATGAGTCTCCAAGAGATTTATTATTACCACCTAAAGATCAACACTATCTACACAAAAAATAACCCTTTTCCACACCAAATAACTGTAGCTAAGTGTCTACTACTTCACTAACTCAGGATTCACAATTCAATTACAAAAAACTTGATTTAAAGTATCTATAAAAAAAACATCAAAAAGAGAAAAAGGTAGGGCATAAAAGTAGGATTTTTGGGTGAATATGGAAACATCAATGCTTAAGACCAAATATGAGCCTATGTATAGTTTTAACACTTTATATCAAGTTTAACATAATCTCAAACTTTAACCACACAAGGAAGGGAGTCAAAGGAAATATAATTTACTTAATTTCTACACATTCATTCTATATATAAACAATTTCAAGATTCTAGTTAACATACAAACTTATAATTATTTTGTACAACAAGAAGAAATGCAAAAATAAACTAGAATAACATGTTGCTCATCATTAATTGGGATCATATATTATATAATGAATCATATCATAGAGTTTAACACTAATATTCTCCCACTCTCCCCAAAATATTGGAAGGCATTCATATATCAGACACATTGAAATGCAAAACAACAAATGCATTAATTATTTTGTGTCTTATATCAAAAATTATTGACCTTAACATAGTGCTATAAAATTATATATATATATATATATATATATATATATATATATATATATATATATATATATATATATATATATATATATATAGATATAGGAGTAAGATGGGATCTACCACCAATTTTCATAAAATCCCACTTTTAGACATCATGGTAAAAAATAGTTATAACCATATGTATATATATATATATATATATAGGAGTAAGATGGGATCTACCACCAATTTTCATAGAATCCCACTTTTAGACATCATGGTAAAAAATAGTTATAACCATACAATAATGTATACCAAAAGAGACAAAATGGGAAATAACATAGAAAACATGATAACAACTTTCCCATTTGGGATCACAAAAGGAATGAAATTATCATCAATTAGAACCCTAAGGGGGGCCACCTCCCAATTACATTTGGACACATTGATAAGCTTTCAATACCTACACAATGAAATTTTACTTTATATAAATCTTGGGTGGGTTGATATGTGGTTTTGTAAGTAAAACTTTTACCTAAGTGAGTAATTTAGCATGTGCCTCAAGAAAGGCCTCAAGAGAGACCTTCACTACATTAACTTGGTTGATGTTAGTGGTGTACTATGTGTCAATATCTAAAACATCTTGATCCCAATATCTATTTCCATTTTCCACTTTCCTCTTCATCGATTATTTGAAATGTTTGACGTGGACCCCAAATTTATCAATGTTGAGTAAACTACCATTAAGGTGAAAAAATATTAATGATAACCTCATTGAAGTAAACAAGTATTTTTTACATAATATTATCCTAGGGCCAAATATTAATTTATATTTCTATGAGATAATCATTCATCATAATCCTCATGTTCCCTATTAATGTATCATATAAATTGAGGTCCATGAGGGGCATTATTTTGAGTTCAGGGAACAACCTCTTATTGATGATTACTACCATTTTTTTCTTGCATTTATTGTCAATTCTAATGATCTAGTAAAGATACTATTTTTTTCTATAAGAGCACACTTCTATTTTAAATATCTTTATTCACATCTCCTAATGCTATAAATAATAATGAAAGTGTTATTTTCACCTTGCCAATGAATCCAACTAGGAATGAGCCCCTGATTTGGGACTTTAAGGACCTAACTTGTTCCTTGATATCCTCTATTGGGACCTCAAAATATACCTATTAAATTAGGTTTATTAAGGGAAAAAGGAATAATTAAGGGAATTTCATCTTCTTCTTTTAGGACTACTACTAAAATAGTCTAGGGCACATTGAGAGTATTATACTCCATTAGATAGCCTTCTTAAAATGAGTCTTCAAGAGATTTATTATTAGCACCTGAAGATCAACACTATCTACACACAAAATAACCCTTTTCCACACCAAATAATGCTACCTAAATGTCTACTACTTCACTAACTCAGGATTCACAATTCAAATACAAAAAAATTGATTCAAAGTATCTATAAAAAAACCATCAAAAAGAGAAAAAGGTAGGGCATAAAAGTAGGATTTTAGGGTGAATATGGAAAAATCAATGCTTAAGACCAAATATGAGCCCATATATAGTTTTATCACTTTATAAAAAGTTTCACATAATATCAAACTTTAACCACACATGCAAGGGAGTCAATGGAAATATAATCTACTTAATTTCTATACATTCATTCTATATATAAACACTTTCAAGATTCTAGTGAACATACAAACTTATAATTAGTTTGTATAACGAAAAGAAATGCAAAAATCAACTAGAAAATCATGTTTCTCATTCTTAATTGGGCACATCTATTATATAATGACTCATATCATATAATTTAACAATAATATTCTCCCACTCACCAAAATATTGGAAGGCATTCATATATCAGACACATTGGAATGTAAAAACACAAATGCATTAATTATTTTGTGTCTTTTATAAAAAAATATTGACCTTAACATAGTGCTATAAAAAAGTTTATATATAGGATTAATATGGTATCTTCCACCAATTTGCATAGAATACCACTTTTAGACATCATGGTAAAAAATAGTTATAACCATACAATAATGTATCCCAAAAGAGACAAAAGGGGGAAGATCATAGAAAACATGACAAAAACTTTTCCATTTTAGATCACAAGAGGAATGAAAGTATCATCAATTAGAAACTGAAGGGTGTCCACCTCCCAATTACATATGGACACATTGCAAAGCTTTCAATACCTACACAATGAGATTTTACTCTCTATAAATCTTGGGTGGGTTGATATGTGGTTTTGTAAATAAAACTTTTACCTGAGTGAGTAATTTAGCATGTGCCTCAAGAAAGGCCTCAAGAGAGACCTTCACTACATTAACTTAGCTTATGTTAGTGGTGTATTATGTGTCAATATCTAAAACATCTTGATCCCCATATCTATTTCCATTTTCAACCTTCCTCTTCATGGATTATTTTAAATGTTTGACGTGGACTCCAAATTCATTGATGTTGAGTAAACTACCATTGAGGTGAAAAAATAGTAATGCTAACCTCATTGAAGTAAACAAGTATTTTTTACATAATCTTATCCAAGGGGCAAATAGTATTTTGTATTTCTATGAGATAATCATTCATCATTATCCTCATGTTCCCTTTTAATGTATCATATAAATTGAGGTCCATGATGGGAATCATTTTGAGTTTAGGGAACATCCTCTTATTGATGATTACTACCATTTTTTTCTTGCATTTGTTGTCAATTATGATGATCTCGTACAAATACTATTTTTTTTCTATAAGAGCACACTTCTATTTGAAATATCTCTATTCACCTCTCCTAAGGATACAAATAATTATGAAAGTGTTGTTTTCACCTTGCCAATGAGGCCAACTAGGAATGAGCCCCTGATTTGGGACTTTAAGGACCTAACTTGTTCCTTGATATCCTCTATTGGGACCTCAAAATATACCTATTAAATTAGGTTTACTAAGGGAATAAGGAATAGTTAAGGGAATTTCATCCTCTCATTTTATGACTACCACTAAAATAGTCTAGGGCACATTGAATGTATTAGACTCCATTAGATAGCCTTCTTGAAATGAGTCTCCAAGATATTTATTATTACCACTTGAAGATTAGCACTATCTACACACAAAATAACCCTTTTCTACACCAAATAATGTTACCTAAGTTTCTACTAGTTTACTAACTTAGGATTCACAATTCAAATACTAAAAAATTAATTCAAACTATCTATCAAAAAAACATCAAAAAGAGAAAAAAGTAGGGCATAAAAGTAGGATTTTTGGGTGAATATGGAAACATCAATGCTTATGACCAAATATGAGCCCATATATAGTTTTATCACTTTATATCAAGTTTAACATAATCTCAAACTTTAATCACACATGGAAAGAAGTCAAAGGAAATATAATTTACTTAATTTATACACATTCATTCTATATATAAACACTTTCAAGATTCTAGTTAACATACAAACTTATAACTATTTTGTACAACAAGAAGAAATGCAAAAATCAACTAGAATAACATGTTTCTCATTCTTAATTGGGCACATATATTATATAATGACTCATATCATATAACTTAACACTAATATTCTCCCACTTTCACCAAAATATTGGAAGGCATTCATATATTAGACACATTGGAATGTAAAAACACAAATGCATTAATTATTTTGTGTCTTATATAAAAAATTATCAACCTTAACATAGTGCTATCAAATAGTATATATATAGGAGTAAGATGGGATCTACCACCAATTTTCATATAATCCCACTTTTAGACATCATGGTAAGAAATACTTATAACCATACAATAATGTATCCCAAAAGAGACAAAACGGGGAAGAACATAGAAAACATGACAACAACTTTTGCATTTGGGATCATAAGAGGAAGGAAACTATCATCAATTATAACCTTAAGAGGGGCCACCTCCAAATTACATATGGACACATTGATAAGCTTTCAATACCTACACAATGAGATTTTACTTTCTATAAATCTTGGGTGGGTTGATATGTGGTTTTGTATATAAAACTTTTACCTGAGTGAGTAATTTAGCATGTGCCTCAAGAAAGGCCTCAAGAGAGACCTTCAATACATTAACTTGGTTGATGTTTGTGGTTTACTATGTGTCAATATCTAAAACATCTTGATCCCCATATCTATTTCCATTTTCCACTTTCATCTTCATGGATTATTTGAAATGTTTGACGCGGACCCCAAATTCATCGATGTTGAGTAAACTACCATTGAGGTGAAAAAATAGTAATGCTAACCTTATTGAAGTAAACAAGTATTTTTCACATAATCTTATCCAAGGGCCCAATAGTAGTTTATATTTATATGAGATAATCATTCATCATTATCCTCATGTTCCCTATTAATGCATCATATAAATTGAGGTCCATGAGGGGCATTATTTTGAGTTCAGGGAACATCCTCTTATTGATGATTACTACCATTTTTTCTTGCATTTGTTGTCAATTATGATGATATAGTACATATATTATTGTTGTTTCTATAAGAGCACACTTATATTTGAAATATCTATATTCACCTCTCCTAAGGATATAAATAATTGTGAAAGTGTTATTTTCACCATGCCAATGAAGCCAACTAGGAATGAGTCCCTAATTTGGGACTTTAAGGACCTAAATTATTCATTGATATCCTCCATAAGATTCTCTATCATCTCATTTGTGTCACATACCATAAATAACAAGTACTCTATAATATTTTATTTTCCCATATGAGTCCTCTTCTTGGTGAGGGAGAAGAGGACATGTTATTTTTGATGTGTGTTTTATGCACACCTTAGAAGGTTATAGATGAGGTAGCTTCCAACATTTTGGGATCTTTGTAGAATAGGTTTCCACTTTAGGGCATGATTTATAGGTATGTGGTTAAAACAACTAGGTGGTGGAATAACATGTTGAGCCTACGGGTTGTTAACTAGGTTTTGTAGATGGAGGCATGCATTTTAATAATAAGGTAAATCACTAGGTGAGTTTGATGGGTGGAAAAATATTATATGGTGAGTAGATCTCAAATAAAATCAATAAAAGGAAGGAAGGGTAAGGCAAAAAATAAGGTTATATGTCTTTGAAAAGTAATTTCTAAGGTTGTTTCTTTAGTGGACAAGTATCTTTAGAACCAGTGTTTGTTGATTGTAACTATTACGCACTCATGGATAAACATAATTATCAATTTGGGAGAATTGACATAGGATACTTAATTATCTCAACTGAAGGTTTCTATTTTTAGGGATATTTTTGCACACCCTTATATAATAGGTTAAAATTTAGACCAAGAAGTTATCTAGGGTATCTATAGCTCACACCTAGAAGAATATATCTAAGGAGATACCTTTACACAGCTTGGATAATCAATTTAACTTTTACTAACTGATTAAATCAATGATGTATCAATACTCAATAGATATTAATCTAAGAATTTTACCCAAGTTGAATGACTAATAGGAAAAACTATCATATCACTTAGCAGCTTCTCCACTTCCTTCTAAATTAGTGGTTATAGGATATGATTAACTAGATTTTGCTTTGTCTAAATGGTTTTTGATTAGGCTTGAGTGGAATAATATGGGTGATTACTCTAGGATTGAATATATTTAAGTCATCATAGGTACATGTAATTACATATTTATACCTGATAATTAGTTCTTTAACCTTTTGCCTTTCTTTTGGTGTGCAACTTAATCCAATATTGATGAAGTGTGTGTTCCTTTCATCACCAACATTTTTTGAATTGAATTTAGATTCATTAACCCTAAGTTGCCTTTGTGATTGGGCTTGATGATACATATCAAAGGTCCTATCTAGGGTGACCATCCCCAATGAGAGATAATTATTATTTAGTTGGATAACACCTTATTCATCCAATTATTCATGGTACTGTGGTTTTTTTCTTCTTCATCATTTATTTGATATTTGAATTGTCTTTAATTTTTCAAAAATTGGACAATTTTTTGGTCATTGTCAAACACTTAAAAATTTTTCAACATTGTCTAGTACTGAAGGATAAGTTACTAATTCAATGGAGAATCTCTTGAATTTTAACTCCTATAAGGGTGCCAAATTCACTGATAAAGGCGTCTAGTGAATTGACAACCCCATTTTGTTCTCTCAGGATAGATACTATGTTGAAAGTTTCAAATGATTCAATTAAATCCTAATCTCTATGATTTTATTTCTTTAAATATGATAATTTAAGTTGATATTTATTTATAACCTAGTTAATAAGGATTTCAAAATCTTTGTATAGCAGTAATTCTTTGACATTGTTCTTGAGGGAAAGCTTTAATCCCAAAATTAGGGCTTCATATTATACTCTATTATTTATGTATGGGAATTGGACTCTATTTATTGACAATATTTTCTCTCCTTGTGGATTGATCATATCAACACTAACACCTATTCCTTACTTGGATCTTTCTCTATCAAAATGGAGGGTCCATAATTGAGAAGGGCCCTGAGTTTATTTCTATACTTCATATTTTATTTTAAATGTATAAATTCCAAGACTAAGAGATTTATAACTTACCTTTTCATTGGTGGTATTATACTCTATAATAGGATGATTAATCCTTGGATCTTAATCAATCCTAATCTAGTTGGCTATGCCTCTCAAAGGTAGCCAAATATAAAAAAGGTCCATGGAAAGGTATCCATTTAACATTTTTGACCAATCTCTACTCAATAATAACCTATATCATTCTTGAATATCCACTAACAATATGTAGATAATAATATATACTCTAGGTTTTGAGGCAACCTAAATTATCACATCATTAAACTCTCCCAATATAGGCATTACTGTTTTATCTAGCTATGACATAGTCCTTTTGGATGGATTTGATGTCAAACTAAGTTTTTGACAAATGGAATTTGAAATTACTATTCTTGAAGCTCTGAAATCTACCAAGCAATTGTGTATATTATTTCCAAATGCTCAAATGGTTAGTAAAAAATGGGGAACCTTAGGCTTGATTTTGTATATAACATTCATATTGGCTATCTTGGAATTTTCTACACTAGACTTACCTATGATGGACTTCCATAAGATCTCCTTCTATTCTATGATTTGTGCTAGTTCATGAAGAGTGATGTTGGCCTTAATTTTATTCATATCCTAAATAATATTATATCCTCTTTTATTCTATTCCTCTCTATGTTGAGGCTAATTATTCCCTTTAGGAGGAGGAATATTATTATCAACTTTAGGATTTAGAGGGATAACTATATTATTGGGAGGATTAAAAGTAGTAATAACCTACCTATTCCTCAGATTATAATTATTCTTATTAAACTAATGGAATGCTTGCACTTCATCATATTTATCCTACAAAATATTGTCATATTCATTAGGGAAAGAAGACTCATAGGTCTCAAAGACCATGCTTGAACTTGAAGGGCTAGATTCATGAGGGATATCTAGAGGATTCATCATTTGATCTTATCTAATCATTTCTCTTTGAAAGATTTCAAAGGATGCACAAAACTTTATATAGTCCAATTCTCCATGCTATGACATGTTAAGGACCCTACACCAGTTGGGCAAAGCTATTTCCATGATCTTTATTTCTGGTAGCTTATTATACTATTATTGTTCTATACTATTAGTGGGCCTATTAAATCTTGAAAAACTATAATTGTGGTTGTAATTTTTATTATTGGTATTACCCATCCTCTTCTGCATATTCAAAAAATTATTGCTCAACTTATGGAAAATTCTTTGTATAAAATCCAATTCATCTTTATTGGATTCAAAACCATGAGTGACTAATGTGTTGGTGTGAGCTTGATGTTGATTCTACTGGATGTTATTCTTTTATGTTTGATTATTCAAGAAATCATAATTTTGATTTTTTGGCTATTGCATTATGGGAGATAAAGTATACAACTAATTTTGATTAAATGAAGGGCATTTTGATTTGCATGTGAAATTGTATTCAAGTATGGAAGTATATTTTTAATGCTTGGCCTCATGGATTATTAGGGATCAGTTGTGGATTGATCTACTTGTTGATGTCAATATCTTCCTAGAATGCAAAAGCTAGATTATTAGTGGTGGAAGCTCTGCGCAAGAATACTACAATAATAGGATCCAGGGTGTTATTGTATATTTAAAGAATTAGATTATGATTTGGCTTATACACATCACTCAATTGAGTATGTATATTTTATAATCTTTCATTAAAGGCTTGGATTAACCTGCTAGGTTCCCTTTTCATGTTGGTAAAGAGTTAATATACTAGACTTGGGTTACTCACCTATCTAATTATGTAAGGAATGCATTTTGACACTCATTCCATGATGTGATGGGATTTTACTTCAAGTTGAGATACCAATCATAAGAATAATCTTGTTGAGTAAATGGAAAAATATTTCATGTAACATCCTCATGGATGACATTCATTAATATCAGGGCAGCCTTAAAAGATTTGATATGTTCTTTAATCATCCTTCTATTTGAGGGGGAGAAGGTAGGTAGATACTTTTCTAGATTCCTTGGTAGATCATGTTGGTCCCTAGGGATGGTAATGACATATCTAATTAACTAAGGTTGATCCATAGAAAGATTAATAAGTGGGACACTTATTATAGGGGAAGGTTTTAGGTTCTATGTATCTCAGGGATGGTGGGTATGGGTCTAGGCCTCCTAGAATTTGACAATGGTGAAACTAAAAGGATGGATTTATATCTAGACCTTGTTAATCTCCTAGGTGCCTCCATAATAACTAACCCCTATTTATTGGTAAAATACACATGTGGCCCTCCTGGTACCAACTTTTTTCTTTACTATCAATGTGGGTTTTATACACATCTCATAGTATTTTAAAGGAGGTAACCTCTAACATTTTGGGATATTTGTGGAACAGGGTTACACTCTAGGGCATGATTTAAAAGTATGTGGTTAAAACAATTGAGTGGTGGGATAATAGGTTGAGATTATGGTTTATCAACTAGGTTTTATGGATGGATGCATGGATTTTTATAAAAAAGTAAATCATTAAGAAAGTTATATGGGTGGAGAACTATTCTATGGTGAGTAGATCTCAAAGAAACTCAAAAAAAAGGAAGGGTAAAGTAGAAAAGAAGGTTCTATGTCTTATAAAAGTAATCTTTAAGGTTGTTTCTTTGGTGGATAAGTGTCTCTAGAGCTAGTGTTTATTGTTTACAACTTTTTCACACTCATGAATAAACATGGTTAGTAATCTAGGAGAATGGATATATCATACTTAATTATCTCAACTAAAGGTTGCTCTTCTTAGGTCTACTGTTGCACACCTTTATATAAAAGGTTATAATTTAGACCAATAAGTTATCTAGGGTATCTATGGATCAGACCTAGAAGATTATATTAAAGGAGATACATATACACACCTTAGATTAAAAATTTAACTTTCACTAACTAATTAAATCAATGAAATGTATCAATCCTCGATAACTATTACACATCTAAGAATAATATTCATTAATAAAACAATCAAATTCATCCATAGCATTAGCACACAAAAATTATTGAGTTCATAAAAATAAAGAAACTTCAAATTGATTAACATAGAGAGGGAATAAGAAAGAACAAACACAGTTGCTTGACAATAAATTTCTTGATCTCTTCTCATATATTCATCAAAAACCTTGACCCTTTGAAAAGAGGGTTCCACATGTATATAAAGAACTTGGCGAAGGGGTCTTCTCATCCTCCAACTTTAGAACACTTTGATTACATCTTGATAGAATATATGATAAGTCTTAGTTACATGTCATACATTATAGATATTTTAAGACATTCAATTTGTTCATGCTGATAAAAATGATTCAGTTAATTACAATACATATATAATTAGGACTTAACTATTCATTCACAATCATTACATGAAAAATTATAACAAATTATCCTCTATGTTCATACTAAATCATCTTTTTCTTAGTGTTTCTCAAACTTTTCATTGGAATTGTAGTTGTGCTTGTTCTTGATGACATGGTAGCTAGAGTTGTACTTAGTGCTTCAATCATTGATTGAGATGGAGTTATAATTAGAGCTAAGGTGTGAAGTGTCATTGATGTATCTATTCTTATTGGTATTGTAGGTGGAGTAGAATTTGTAAGTGGTGTTTATGATACTTTATTATTTGCATCTAACTCTTGATATTAATTATATGTCTTTGCATGTTATGCATAAATTAAGTTCATGTCTAGAAGATGTGGCTTAGTCACCCTACCTATTTATTCCATTAGTATAGTATGTTATATCTTGGTGTCTTGAAAGCCAACCCAAAATACTTGTACCTCTATTACCTTTTTCTTGGTTATGCTCAATTTGACTTCAATGTCCTCTAACTTACTCCATATAGACTCTATTTGAAGACATAAGAGGCTTATCTAATCATTTGATCAAATGTATCTTGAATTATCAATTTCCCTCTATTGTCCCATATTGATATCAATTCAAGATCAATCAAAATTTACTCTATTTACTTCTCTTGTTAGGCTAGTTTGTTTACTAGAGCTTCAAAAGATGATACCCAATCCTAAGCCTCCTATGTTATTATTAGAGCTATATTCAATGCATTTGATGCCTCTAGATGGGTCATCAATTCTAAGTGGATAAATGCTTTATTAGGGGTGTACAATACTAAGAAATTTAATTTATTCTCATCCTCTCTAAGAAGATTGAATAATATAATTATAGGATTTGGATACCAAACCAAATTAACTCTCAAATAATGAATTAAATCCAAAATCTCATTCAGCCTGAGTGCTAAATTTTTCACATCCTATTTAATACCATGGGGGACTCAAATTACCAGTTGTTTCTCTTTGAGAGTTTTAAAATCTTCTTCAAGGTCTTGTCTATCCATATCCATTCCCTCATGTATGGATATAATTGCCTTAGTATGGGTATCCATATAGGACTTGAGATCCTCAACATATGGGGACTGACCCTTCTTCCTATTATGTCTCTTTAAAAGGGAATAAAACTCTTCCTTTTCCTCTATGATCACACTTCTTACAAAACTATCCTTAATATTTTTATTTATGACCCATTGGACTGATGATATAACTTTTTCAAATAATGAGCTCACTATTGGAAGTTCAATGATCTTTAGATTGATCCTCTTAGGGGCTAAAGCTCCTAACTCCTTGGCCCAATCTAGAAGAGTGGGCTTTAAAGTATCTAATGGTTGAGATTCTACTTTCACATAATCTTTAGGATCAGGGTCAGTTTCAAAGGAAGGGTTGGTCATTAAGGGCCAAATTATTTTAGACCAATCTATGTTTCTAAATTATGGCATTAGATGTACAACATAATCTGGTTGCCTTCTTAGAGCCCTTTTGGTTGTCATTACTATGGTTATGGAGATTGGTATTGAATAAGTTAGAGGTGAACCTAATTGGGTGGAAGAAGCATCAATTTGGGTGATAGGTTGGATGATGGCTGGGATGGGAAGAGCTATGGTTGTAAGGATGGACACTAAAGGGAAAAAACTATAGTAGTGGGGGTTGATAAAGGTGAAGTGGCACTAATTAGAGTAGCAGATGGGTGCATAAAAAAGAGATAAATAGAAAGTGATTGAATAGGAATGAATGTGGAAATAATTTATGTAGGGATGGTAGAAATAATTGGTAATGACATAAAAGGAAAAAATCCTAAGGGGGTTATGAGAAGAGGACCCTTACCAAGGCTTAAGACTTTGGCTTTCTATAATTCCTCCTTATCCACCTCTTATGTTATATCTCCTTATAGTGAAGGTTGTGCCTCTTTGAGTGCTTGTGTTGTTAGGCTCTGAGGTTTATCCACCTTTAGATTCCTCTAATAGCACCTTGTTTCTCTCCCAATTTGTGGAGCTATCATCTATTGGGGAAGAGGTGAGGGAACCATATTGGGTGTTGGGGTTGTTAAAGCCATTATTTTCTCTTCATCATAGGAGTACAGGTAAATAATTTTGATATCTTCCCCTTGTGTGCTTTGATAAACTTGAGTCAGCTCCTCTACTAGATTTTGATTAACCTTTCTTAGTGTAATAGTTGATTCTTAAGCTAGACAAATTTGTTCCTCTTCTTATTGTGTAGAGGAAATCACTTGTTCTTATTATCATTCATATCCTCTGATAAGTGATTCCTTACCTACCAACTATTCTTATTCCTATGGTTGGTATTGAGCTATGAGTGAACCTTAGGGATCTTGTCTCTCTCCTTATGGTTGTTGATATGGCCTACCACTCAAGAAGTTAGAATATCTCCATCCTTCAAGAGGTGGGATCTTGAATTTCACCTCACTAAGTGTGAGAGAGGGTTCAACTTGTATTACCCTCATTAGGTCTTCGCTCAAGCCTATAATTATTAATCTTTGTTTCACTTATTCATCATCCTTGACATTTAAAAATAGAAAATAATGATCAAATGGGTCATGTTTATATGTGAGGCCAAGTGTATGAATATTATGTTAGACCTTACCATAGGGGTTCTAATATCTATGGAGGAGAGTGGGCAATGCATATAATTTTTTGGCATTTCCATCTTCCTTAAATTAACTCCGTATGGTGTATTGCATCCTCTTAATAGATACATGCTAGTATGAAATGTATCTTTATTATTATTTATCAAATAATCATCAATATCATTCCATATCTAGTATGCAATCTCTTATTTAGCTCCCTTATTTGGAATGAACTTAGAAAGCTAAAGAGGATCCACATTGTGGCCAAAAACCATGATGACTTTGTAGTTAGGGTAGAGCCAATAATATCCCACATTATTAGAAAGTGTTCTAGTGATGTTGGGTGAAATTCTATCCAAAGTATGATCATGGATGGCCATCTAGAATTGAAGGTAGATATCCTTAATAATCTTAGTTGTGTTCTTGACATATGAGTATATGTGCACAAAATAATAATAATCACAAATTTAGTTCTTGATAACATCTAGGTTAGGATCCCATATGAATAAATTATGCCTATATACCATCACCATGACTACATTTAATAGATAAGACATCATATATAAGTTTAACCTATGTGGTCTCCTATCTTTGTGTAGGATTTATGGTTGGAGGCGAGTGTTGATTACTTCCCCCAAAGTGTATGTTCACTCTAAGGTATTTAGAAGGTCTAGCAAGGGAACCATTATAGATGTAAAAAGTGGATGCTTGCATGGTTGAAGAGTTGACTCAACAGTGCCATGCCCATGTTGATCCCAATATGAATCAGGTGATGGGAATGGTATTCTTGACATGTTACTTTACAATAGATGTTTCCCCATGGAAAATCCACATTACTATTGCTTGCTACACATTATTGGCCTTCTTATAAGTAATCACGATATGTAAATTGAATATAACATCTAGGATGGGGAGACTCAAACATGTATTGAATGCATCCCCTAAGATATACATGATGACTATGTTATTGTTGATGTAGTGGAGGTAACTGTCATCTGCTATTATGTGTATAACATAACCTCTAAATTAGTAGTTATGTAATGTATGGCCTATCATTTGAATGGAAGTAGTTCCTTTAATAATTGTTTATCCATAGATAAAATGTCTTCTTCCAATGCAAATGAATACATGTTCTCTACAACTTCTCACAAGGTTGACTAATTGGGATAGTGGCCATCAAATATAGTCACATCAAAAATTGTCTAAATACTCAGTAGAATCCTTGATAGAAAACCTAGAGGGTGCTGAGGGTCCTTTGTATGACTTGGATGATGATGCCATGAGTGGACTTAGTATGCTTCAAGCTTTCAAAAATGGTGTTTAATAGTTGAATTACATGAAATATAAATTATTCTAGTCATAGTTAGGGCTTTTGAGATTACTAAAGACTAAAGTTTACTCAAGATATTGAAAATTGAATGATATGAAATTGGTTAGGGGCTCAATGTTAATATCTTTCTACATTCATTTCTAGTTTATTTGCCATTAATCACTAATTTCTATGAGTTTTCCACCTTTATTCAATTAAAATTAGACCACCTATCCTAGTGTACATGCCATGTAGGATGCCTTTTTATATAGGGTGTCATGGTATTACCTTCTCTCTTTTTCCATTTGTCATTATGTGGTCTAGTCAAGGGAAGTCAAACTTTAACTTTGGGCCAAAAGACCTAAAAAATTAGAATGTTCTTTGGAGAGTTTGGTTCTAAAATATTTTATCCCAAAGTATTTGAAAGAATGGTTGTCAAATATTTAATACTCTTTGAAAATATTATGGTTCAGGTAGAAGTGGTCCCATAGAAAGTTACTAAAGAAAAGTTTTTGAATGAAAGTTCTTGAAGAAAAGCTTCCAAATGAAATTCATCGAAACAATTTTTTTGATGATAATCCTTCTAATAGAAAGTTTCCAAAGTGAAAGTTACGAAAGAAAAGTCTCTAAAAGAATGGTTCTGAAGAGAAACATTTTGAAATAAAGTTACCAACCAAATTGTTTTTGAAACAAAGTTGTCAAAGTAAAGCTTCCAAAGAGAAAGATGTCAACTAGAAACTTTTTGAAACAATTTTTCCTAAGTAAAGCTTCCAAGAGAAAGCTTCTAAATGATTTTTTTTTGAAACAAAGTTGCCAAAGTAAAGCTTCTAAAGAGACAGCTATTGACTGAAAACTTTCTAAAACAAAGTTATTGAAGTAAATATTTTAAAGAAAAAGCTACTGACCAAAAACTTTATATAATAAAGTTAATATAAATACCTATCATACAAGGCAATTCTTCTTAATTTTCCATTAATAGATTACTTTGAACAAGTCCTTTTAAATGGAAATAAGTATACCTAACATGATTCAATGTTCAAAAAATCAAGTTTATATAAATAATAAAAACTATCATAACTCTAAAAAACACATAGATACCCATATAAAATATTAATATTCCCCAAAAACAAAGTGGGTACCCACTTTTAAAATAAAAATATAGGGTGGAGTGTGTTGAATACAACAATTCTATTCTCCACACAACAGGGTCATCATCTTGGGTGAAGGTTTGGATCATCACCTTCTTTATCTTACCAATATCTCTCTTGAATTAGAGGTGGATGTTTGAATCCCCATGGTATACCATCTCAAGCCTTTGTGACATCGAATCCTTGATGGGACTAATCCATCCTTGTCCTCTCATTTTTTCCATGATTATTGATAATGAGGTAGCAACTAAACTAGATGGTAGAGGCATGGGTGGGGGTGGAAATAATGGAAAATGTATGTGATATGGGATGGAATATGGAGGGTGAAACATGGGTTAAAATTTGTGAATGGTGAGGGAAAATAACCATGGGAGGATATGTGATCTTAATCAATCCTGAGTCATAATGACTTGGGGGCTAATTATACTTGGGAGCTAGGTGTTCAACCAAAAATAAGAGATGGGTTGATTGATGCCAATTATTTGGCAACCAAGTGTGTGAGAGAGGGAGGACCAAGATGGTTACACAAGTGTAAGAGGAGTTCATGATGATGGCCTAGGGGTAATCAACCTTAGATTCTTAACAAGATTCTATTTAGGGCTCATTTGTGGTGTTTTTATACTTTGAGGAGTATAAATTAAATGAATTTAAGGTACCAAGTGTATACTCTACTGATATCCAAATTTTGGTGGGTTCCCTAGGGTTTTTACACTTAAATTTTTTTAATGACTAAAGGTTTTTGAAATTAAGGGATGTATACACACTTGGGATAAAAAATATATAAGGGAAGTTGGAACAATATGAGGGACCAAGGATGTAAGGTCCACTATAATTATAGGGTTAAGAATTGGATCACTAACAGGGACCATACCAATCACATAGGATAGCCCAAGGAAAATTTTAGGGGTGGTCCAAACTAGTTTATCATAAGATGGAGGGGCATGGAGGCTTGGATCACCAGTGGTTTTAGAAAGCAATGGAGTAGGGAACCCTTGTAGAACACTTACAAGGGAAAAAGCATTAGGAGTCACCATAATGAAAGGCTACAATTGGGTATGAAAACCAAGAGGGGATTTAAGCTACTACCTATCTATGATAGATGTGGGATTAAAATGATCTAAAGATGCTAAATGTTGGACCTAAGGGGAGTTTCCCTGATATTCAAAACTACTTTAAAAGTGAAGAGCATGGGCAAAATGAATCTAGCTTACTTGGGAAGTCCCTGTAAGTGAAGTGGAAGATTAAGTTGATGGATTTTTTATTGAGATAATTTTTAATACTAATTCATAAATATTATTTTTTAGTGGTTGGGACCTTCATTGTAGGTTATGGGGGGTGGGTATTTCCTCAAGTATGAGATTGGGTTATGCTTGTTGGGATCCATGAAGACATGCAACCTTAAGATTTATAATCACCTTAGCATAATTATTAGGGTTGAGGTGGAAATAATCATATAGATGGCTCTCATGATGGTAATTGAGTTTAACCTATCTTGGTAGAACTCCATATGAGCCTTCACCTAACCTTGAGGATCTCACTCTCTATCTTCATCTTTGGGGAGATTGAATGATTCCATATGCATGGCCATGGCCTAGAGGTAAAGTAAGCTCTTCTACTCATGGCACACTATTATGATGGGGAGTGAAGGATAGGAATTATCTATTTTGATAAGTTAGAAACTAATTATGTCATTGATGATTTGGTAAGTGATCTCTTGATCTACTAGTGAGTCAAGGATGATGTAGATCAACTTCAACATATGTCCCTAGATGACTTTTACCATAATGATCATGTGGTCCTAGTAGTATTAGTATGCACCAATGTCTAGGATAGAATATATTATATCCTTCAATAGCATTGGCATGCACTTCTCATTTATTTTTAGGTACATGGGGGTAGAAATGATCACAAATGTCCCTAATGCAATTTATACAGTGGTGAATGTATAATTTAGTGAAGACCACATGGACCATAAAACCCATACATATCCATTAGGGTAATGTAGTTCTATTGAATTTAAATGTGTCATAAGTTTCTTTAAATAAATAGGATATCTTGTATAAATTACCCCAAACATGCACCTTAGGAAACCACTATGATATATTGAAAGTGACAATGTCCTCGAGGGCTGGGACTTGTTTCCCTTATAGGATGATGTTGAGCATGGGTCATAATATTTTTTGACATCCAAAATGTCATTTTTATTATATATATGGTTGATAAACATAATACCAATCTGCACTCCCTACCTAAACTTCTTGACAATAAAGGAGTCGACATCATCCTTTTTAACCTAGTGGTCGTGTCCTTGATCCAATTATTCAGGGCCTCATGGATATTTTGGGTATTCATAAAGATACTGATGAACTCATTATTGTATAAAATGTTGTAATAAAGGTTGTTATAATATATGTTGGGTGAATATTTTATCGTCAACTAACCGATGACAAAATGGGGATATCAACCACAACATAGGGAGATTTACACCATGAAAAGTGTGGGTTTACTAGATCTGGACGAGGTAAATCTCTCCTCTCATCAAGGGGAGGTTCCCTATTAATACTTACATGCCGGATAGATATAATTAAGTAGAAAATAACACATGGGGGTGGTATAATAACATCTACCTCTTTTTTTTCAGAGGCAATGTACAAAGAACAAAAGAGGGAAAATCCTGGCCTTAAGCTAACAACACTCCTCTTATTTTAGGAATGATATTAAACAGAGAGCAAGAAATCACCTGAAGTAACAAAGTCCAAAAGAACACTTATGCAAGTGCAAAGTCTTCCGTAGCTTCTTCACCAATTCGAGACAAGTACAACCATAGAGTAAAGTGAAGCACAAAGTCTTCACCTAAAACTACAAAAGATAACTAAATCTTAAAGATAAAAGTAGCACAAAGTCTATCTTCTACCTTCCAAAAACACCCTTAGATAATACTAACACACCCACTTATTAAATTATATAAATGAGATATTATCAAGAAAAAGGACTTAAGAACTGTTTCCTAAATAATACAGATAATCTCAACACAAAGTTTGAAATGAACCTACTTCTCATTCATTTAATGAAATATGAGTTACAAAAACAAGCACAAAGTCTTGAAGATTCCTTCAATTTCAGCAGAGTATTTGATATATATTTTTCCAAGCCTTTTTTACAAATGAGGTCTCCACTATATATAGGGAGAAAATCCTCAAAAAGAGAAAATAATAAAATATACAAAATATCTTGGTCAAAGATGACTCATTTTTGACTTTTAGATATTTTTCCAAACTTTTTACATGTAATTACATTTTTCAAAACTACATGCACTTTGCACAAAACAAAAGTGCATAAGGATAGAAGAAGAAAGAAGGAGAGAGAGATTCAGTTTGGGCCACTAGGTTTCTTCAGATGAGCATCGTACATTGTAATAGATGCCTAAATTCCTATGCTGCCTGGTGTAATTGCATTCTTGGAGATGGTTCTCCCTCTGATCAATGCATCCTTCAATGCTATGATGGCTTTAGCGTGGCCAGTTAACCTAGATTTTAGATTCTCCAAAGTTAACTAAGCATCTAGAATGCTGTCCACCGAAGACATTAAGAATGATTTTTCTTCAAAATCTTTTTGAATCATCTCCTTGAAACTCTAAATCATCTCTTCTGCTAGAAGGAACTAATGGTCCTTAGAGGTTATGTCACATGGTAGCTCTTCTAACTTATTCAGCAGGCTCAGGTCACTCTTCTCACTAGCTTCCTTGAAAGCTTTAATATCATCAATTAAGTCTTTGAGTACCTATATTCTAAAGGTCAGTGACTCCTTAATCTCAACGTAGGAGTCCTTATTGGAGATGACACCGATAGACATCAGGGTGCTCTTCTTGAGATTTTTCATTTCCTTCCATCTACCGAGATCTTTCTCCAAGCTATCAATCTCTTGAGAAATGAGGGAGACGAAGTCATCTACCTGTGTTTTTACTTTCTTCATTTTACCTATCCTTTCTACCACTTCTATAAGTAGAGAAACTCCCTGAGTATGCATCTTTTTGATATAGTCCTCCAGGACTTTCCCCTTCAAATAAGTCTTTTCTATTTTTTGAATGACTGAGTCATCCATAGAGAAGGCCTCTAGAGTTGCTACTTCAGAAGGAAGAGTGAACCTTTTTATTACTGCTGTTAGCTGCTCTACTTTGGCCTTGTAATAATCCTTCATCTCCTTCTCTCTGTCAAATTTTTGGACCATGATGTCCATAGCCAACTGAAGATTGCTTTTCGCACCTTCGTGAGTAACTTTGCCTAGTTCAACACGAGAGATGGAATATCTAATCATCTTGAAACCCTCAAGGGTTGCATCCTATGGAGGCTTGGCAATTTCCAAAAGTTTTTGCCCCTTTTCTTCGACTAATTTGGAGAGGATTCTTAGCCTCTTCGGAGCCTTTGCTTTCACTGGCACTATTTTTCCAAAGTTGAACTCATCTGGTGAGATGGCCATCTTCTTTCTTTTCAGTGTGAAAGCAGACATCCAAGGTGGTAGAGAAGTTCCCGTTGTGTCAATGGTTGTCTCTGCTGGTGTTACTGTAGCAGCTTCCACACTGCTAGTGGTGACAGAAGTTGTAGTTGGAGTAACTGGCAAAACTGCACCAATTACTAATCCTGGCTCAGGTGCAGGGCTTGTTGGCAAGGTGAAAGAAGGAGATGACAGACTTGGAATGGATCTAGAAGAGTGAGGGGAACCTCTAAAAGGACCCTGAGGATCACCAAAAACAACCTTGGAAAGAGAAGCAGCTCTAGAAGAGGGAACACTGATTGGGGAGATAGGAGAAATAGGCACCACAGGAGATTGAGGGGGAGAAGGAGAGGTGCTCTGGATTGGTTGTGCTTGTTCCTGTGAGAGTGGAGATCCAACACTTGGTTGTTTTAATGGTTGATCCTCTATCTCCATGGGCTGAGCTACCTATACTTGAGGGCTTTGTTCTTTGGTTCCTCCAGCTGCTGTTTCAGGCCCTTGGGTGGCCTTAGGCTTTTTAGATACAAAGATGATTCTAGGCTTGTGAGGCCTAGAAGGAAAAGGGATGTCACCTTTATTTTTAGTTCTGTTCTCCACTTTCCTCTTCAATTCTGCCTGGTAGTCAACCTCTGATCCCGTAATGAATTCCTTCAAGGTGATCTATTTGGCTACTAACCAATCATTGGTGTTAGCCAATATTGGTTCAAATCTTTTTCTCAGAGAAGTCAGCTCCTTCTGAGACCACTGAATTGGAGGGAGAGGGGAACCAACAACCTTTTTCATCACATACCTATTATTTATGATGTTCCCATCATCAATTAGACTAGATGGGATCTCTGCAAGCCTGAGGTATTCTATCTGCTCCAGTGTTAGATGGCAATAGTCCATTTTCCATATTTCTTTGGCCGTCCTCAGGTCTACCCAAATATTCTCAATCATGGGTTCGTGGGACTAAGTTTTCCTTCTGATCTTTTCTTTGACTCCCTTGTAGTCAAATTTCTCCCATCTCTTGAATGGCTTGATAGTAACCATCTGCATTTCTATTTCCATGACCTTGGCTTTGGTTGATGTAGCAACTAAAAACTTGCCAATCTAGATTGGAAACTTGAAACCAGGTCTCTTAAGTTCCATCTATTTAGTATGCACGACAGCCAGCTGTCGGCAAATTTCCATTAAAATTAATTTGTCTGAGGGGAACTTAGGGAGCATATAGGGGTATCCTTGGTAAAAACCAACCCAAAGATAGCAAAAAGTGGGGAACTAGAGGAACACATAGCCATAATCATTTACCACTGCCCAGGCCTCGTCTGATATCCTCTTCTACACGAGCCGAGGATCGAAGAGACACAAAAACATGGTAAAGAATGCATCATTTACTCATTTGAAATGACGTGTTGATCCCTGAAGCATCAACTGAGGATAATATGAGTAGACTGGGGTGATCTTTCTATCTCCTACTGTAGTTAATCCCGGGAAAGACCGCATGGCAACAGCTATGTAAACCAGGTATGAAGTCATGTAGAACTTGAAGGAAGTCTGTACCCTAGTTAACTATTCATGGAGAGCATTACTGATTTGCTCCCCCCAAAAGGTAGTTTGTTTTCCTTGGAGGATAATATCAATGAATGGGTACATCCATTCATGGAATTGTGAATAAAATGGGAGGCCCTGTACCCTGCTAAGAAGGGTGATCAAGTCACCAACTTCTTCAACAAAATCACTCCTCAAAAAGTTCTTTGGTCATTTGGAGAGGCTGGTCCTGGGGGTCTTCAGCCACTTGTAGTTTATAACCTTCTTTGCCCTCTCAAGGTCTTTATCATATTCATTTTGTGCATTCTTGAAGTCAATTTGGGTTACTTCGGTGGCTGGAGGGCACAAGAAAACTTTGTCGATAAAATTGGGGTCTAACCGAATTATCATGTTGCCACTGGCATCTGAAACTGATCTGGTCTCTTTGTTGTAAA
>JARHVA010004829.1:627500-655000 GCA_037957365.1 Torreya grandis | reverse complement strand
ATCTATAACTATGTTTACCATTATTTAAGGAGGAATCCTTGTATATAATCAGTTCTCAATTTCTATGGATGCTCAAAGGAAAAAATAGGTCTTTTAGACCCAATGGAGATAAAAATAAGCTATACAATCTTTAGGTTTGCATTGACATAAATGAATATAGGAGAACCAATAAAGGATATTAGTTTTCTATCTATAGAAAAGATTTGGTCCAGATTTGATCATGGGTAGGTGTTTGGGATCATGAAGAGGGTCCTCATCCTTTAGCATGGTCTTATTTTTGACAAACAACCACATAAAATACACAAAGCCATGATTCTATTAGATATATGAGCATGAATTTTTATCTTCAAGTGAGAGATGGCATGGAGGGCTAACGAAAAGGTCTAGTGTTGGTAGTTGCATCTAAGAGCATTCAATGCATTCTCAGAGGCTTATGGAATCTTTTCAACTTGGTAAGCTACAAACAATGTCCCAATTGATCAAAAGGGTGGTGGAGCATTGAAATAAAAGGTGGTAACTCAAGTTTCAATTAATGTTCTAGGATGGTGTGTTCTCTTTCTGATGATGTGTTATTGCATCCTTTCTCTCTCCCTTTTCCTATATATCCTAGTCTCTTACGCATTGCAGTGGTTCTCAGCTCTTAGAATTCTTCATTCTTTCCTAAGACAAGGATACTCATTGAGAGACTTATAAAAGTTTACTCATTTGATATGGTTAAACCCTATCAAAATATTGTAAGACCTACCTTTTGAAGTAATAAGATCAATTCTTTGCCTATCTCTTATCTTCAATCAATGCTTAATATGCTTATATATGGCTAATTTATGATAGAGAGTCTTCCTATTTTACTATCCTTATACTTTCCTCTTTGAAGGTGTTTTCAAGCTAACTTTTAGTTCTAGATTAGTGTTCTACTTGGAACCTCTTCTATGAAATATTTATGCATCTAGTGAGATTGTGAGGTTGTGTGAGCTATAGTTGTCTTATACTAATTTAGTGTGGGTTTAATATTGTGTGAACATCCATTTAAATTTGGCACATCACCTTTTAGCCTTTTTAGGAGATCTTAAACCCCTTATAACCCTTTTATTAGTAATTGTCCTTAGTTTTAGGTGAGCATCAATAAGAAGTTGGCCTTCTCTAGAGGTCCAACCCCACTACAAGTAACCCACAACTTGGGTTTGTTAACATTATGTATATTTATTGGAAAGGGCCTAAATAACCCTTTCTAAGGGTGAAAATTGAGCCAAAAATAGTTTTTGGCACTCTTGATGGGACTACAGTTCAAGGAAGATTGATAAAAGTTGATGCTGGTTTGATCAAATTTACAATAATTAAGCTCCCAAGTAACAACATTTGGCAAATCCAAAAGGAAGATTCAATATTATAGTAGTAGAACAATGACTTAATCTCATGCAAAAGGTGATAACAATGTCAAATTTAAGAGGTATTCCCTTTGAATTTATTGAATTGCCTTTAAATTCAATAAAAAGATTAAGGTTTTCTAATACACATCCATATCAGGGAACCTTTGCTCCTAAATGATATTTAAAGCCTACCCCTACAAAGAGATCATTTTTAAATCCTTTTATATCCATGGTAGCCCCTAAACCTTTTCCATTTGTGGCTTTTAATATCCAAATCCCTCTAGACCTTGTCTAATATGATCCTATCCTAGTTGTATCTCTTAAAAGTGTTCCTTATTATATTAGAGACCAAGCTACAACACCTTTTCAGCACCTCATGGAAAACCAATTTTTTCAATACCCATAAAGTCACTGAGAAGAATATAGATATGAGGTTATTAGATACTTCTTTCAAAATAAAGGCCCTATATTGGTATAGATGTATTGCTGCTAATTCCATTCAAACATGGGACCAATTAGGTGATGCCTTATGTAAAATAATTGAGGATAAATGTGACCATTTATCACTTGAAGAGTAACTAATTTCCATCAAGAGAGATCCTCATGAAGTCATGCAAGACTTCAACACAAGGTTCCAATAAACTTGGGACAAGATCCCAGTCTTAGTTAGACCAAACTCTAACTTTGGCTTCTTTTACTATTTGAAGGCTTTAAATAGTGACATAGCAGTGATGATATAATCTATAGGAGGGAATTTAATAAAATATGCTTATGAGGTGGCCATAAAATAATAAAATTATTTGGTTCAAGTTGGAAAACTTACACCTAGACCACCAATGCCCTTATTCAATAAAATTAGACCACCTCCTATTGCTATCCCTCCACTTGATGTCATTACTCCTATGTTAATAATTGCTATAATACCTACACTAAAATAAAAGAAAGCTTCAACTAATGGATCCAATGATTCCCAAGATCAAAATAACTTTCAAGAGCTTAAGATCATGTTTTAATCCTTGGGAAATGAGCTAGTAAATGTTAAGAGGTAGCAGGCTTTCAATAAGCCTTATCAAGGTTCATATCAACCTCAACAACAAGATTTTCAAGTAAATAGGCCACCATAAAAAGGGAATAGCCAAGGCTAAGTCCAAGGTAAAAACCAAGGACAAGGTAACATGGCTATAATAGGTATAATAAGTACAATCCTAATGTTTCAAGCACTTCCCACACCTTGGTCCTAGTTTATAATAATGTGGCTCAAGAAGTTAAGGAAACCATGCCTCAGAATTAGTCTTTTAGGTAATCCATTATTTTAACCACTAAATTCACTCAAGAATTTAATGATCGATGGTAGAAAGCTACTAATTTTGGGTACAACCAAGCTCTTGTGCCCAAAATTTAGAGTTACCTATGATGACCAAGATAGAAGAGCCTCAACAAGGTCAAAACCCTAATTAAGGACCAGGCCAATTGGGTGATACAACGGCGAATTATGATAAAGAGGAATGTTATGCACTTGACCAACAAGATATATCTAGCTAGGATTATATTCTAGTGGCATCAAATACAAGATTCAAAATAAGGAATGTGGATGGTAACTAGGAACCAAATAAGGAGCTTCCTACCATTACTCATTCAATATCCAAGCCAATTGGACTTGCTACTATTATAAATGTCCTACTAGTTCTAAGGAGTCATAATTAGGGAAATGTCTTGTTCCCTCAAAACTCACAAACTCAAGGTACAATTGTGACTCCTAAAATAAAACCAAAGGTAGGTGGTTCACCCATCAACATTATGGAATAAATGAAAAGGTCTAATGTGAGTATGCAAATGTGGGACATGCTCTCCATGCCTAGTCAAGTGGACATCCTTCAAGAGGTACTATCAAGGATTGATGTTTTAGGTAATACATCAAATAAGGAGAATGTGGTTCTCACTAATGTAGCTAAAGGACCAAATGAAGGGCAATCAGAAGAAGTAGTTAAGCCTCCTCCATTCTATATTTTAGTGATCATTAGTAATTATTTGGTGCACAATTGCTTAGTGGAAAGTAGGGCTAGTAACTCAATAATGCCAAAGTCCATAGTTATCATCTTGGTCTAAAATATGAGCCCCAATATAAGGGAGTGTTTTAGCTTGATGTTTCTTCTACCAAGTCATTTGGTATCATCAAAGACCTTGACTTGACCCTACATGCTTGTCTTAGTGTCTCAATGGTTCAAGATGTGTTGATCATGTATGTGCCTCCTCACTTTGCACTATGCCTATCTAAGGAGTTAAATACAAATATTAGAGGCTAACTTGTAGTATATTGGTCATATATGGCATTCAAAACAAGATATGGGGCTATAGTGTTAATCAAAGATGAACCCATTACACAATTCCACATAAAACCTATGAACTAGATAATATCAACATCAATTACACCATTATTGATGAGGATGAATTTATAGTGGGGAAGGAGATAAACACTCATCCAAAAGAGATACCAAACATGTTATTGGATGAACTATGGAATGACAGCCAGTTGGTAGACCCCTTGGAAGGTGTTGAAGAAAGGGACTTGTGTGTCTACTATTTACATGAAGAAATCTAGTCCATGCCATCCCTCATGAGGCCTTAAGAATATCCCAGTGGTCTATGAAAACTGTTCTTTGATGGCTCAAGGAGAAATCATGTAGTGGGTGTAGGTGCTATACTAGTTTCTAATTCAAATGATAAGTACTTATTTTCATATAGGTTATAATTTAGCTACTCCTACAATGTAAGAGAATATGAGGGTCTCATCCATGGCCTTCAATGAGCTAGTAAGAGAGGGATTAAGCAATTGCAAGTATATGAAGATAGTGAATTGGTTGTACACTAAGTTAGAGGCTAGAATGTCACTAAAAACCCCTTTATGAAGTATTAAAAACATAGAGTGTGGGACCTAATTAAGGACTTTGAGGCCTTTAATATCCAGTCAGTCCTAAGGAGCCATAATGAACATGTTGATAGACTAGTATCAATGGGGGCTCATTTTGATATCCCCAATGAATTAAAAAGGACCAAGGTGAAACCATATGTCAAAATGGTAGTAAGACCATCATTGCTAGGAAGCTCATTGGTAGATCTTTGAAAATGACTAATAGATTACATGTATCTTTTAGAAATAAGTAGAGTTCTCCTCCATCAACAAAGGAAAATTATAACATCAATATGGGGAGCAAATTATTCAATTAAGGTCTAATAAGATTCCTAAAGGGATAGTCACCCTAGAAGGTCTCTTTCATGAAGGGGAACATATGAGGAAAGATAAATAAATGATTTCAACTAATGAAGAGAACTGTGAGAGAGTTATTATCCTTGAAGATAAGCTCCTCAAGCTTGGAAAGGTAAGCACCAAATTTGAAAGGCATGCTTTCATAGAGCTTTGTAAGTAACATGCAAACATATTTTCTTGGTAATATAGTATACTAAAGGGATTTGATCCTAAATTGGTCCAACACATCATATAACTAGAGGTTAATGATAATCCTGTTAAGAAAAAGTAGAGGCCTATAAACCCCAACATTGAAGAGATCATGAGGAAGGAATTGACCAAGTTGATTAAATCCAAGATCATATTTCCAATTAAGCACTCCTCATGGGTATCTAATTTAGTACCTATCAAGAAGAAGAATGGGGAGATCAGTCTATGTGTAGACTTCAGGGATCTAAATAGAGTCTCTTTGAAGGATCATTACTCTCTATCATTGATGGAGCAACTCCTTTAGATAGTTTTTAGTTCAGAATGCTTCTCCCTCTTGGATGGATATTAAGGTTATAACCAAGTGCTATTGAGGGAAGAATATTAGTACAAGACTACCTTCACCACCAAGTGGGGCATATTTTCTTACCAAAAGATGCCTTTTGGATTGTCCAATACTGGGGCAACCTTTCAAAGAGTAATGGACATGGCTTTATAAGCGCTGATAAATCAAATGGTATTGGTTTATTGGGATGACATCATATTCTTTTCCAAGAAATCCAGTTAGGACATGAACCATCTAAGGATGATATTTTAGAGATGTAAATAGTATGAGATCTTTTTAAATCCCAAGAAATGTGTGTTCTTTAGGCATGAAAGTAATTTTTTGGGTCACATTGTTTCAAAAGAAGGAATATCCATTGACCCTAATAGATTTAGTGCTATCTTAGACTTGTCCTTACCAAAACATAAGAAGGGGATCCAAAGCTTTCTTAGGAAGATCAACTTTATGAGAAGGTTCATACCTAGTTTTACAAACTTGGTCAAACCTATCACCACCATGCTAAAAAAGAGATAAGTGTTTACTTGGTATAATGAAGGTAAGGTATCTTTTGAGGCCATCAAGCAAGTCATTGCCTAGGCCCCTCACTCATAAATCCTGACTTCTCTAAGGACTTCATATTGGACACCTTTTCTAATGTTGACAACATATAAGCTATGCTAATACATAAGAATGGTGAAGGAATGGAGTAACCAATAACCTTTTTTAGTCAAGGTCTTGAAGGATATGAGGTGAGGTACACCTTTATTAAAAAATAGGTTTTTGTAGCCTTGAGGAGTCTTAATAAGTTTAGACCAATAATCTCCAATAGAAAGGTCCATCTTTTGGTGTCTCATCCTAGAGTTAGGGACTTCCTCCTTAACAAGGACTTAAATGAGAAAAGATCAGGTTAGATCACCAAAGTCATGGAATATGATGTGGAGATCAAGGTCATGAAGCTGGTCAGAGGTAAGGGATTATGCGAGCACATGGTGAATGATATCCAAGAAGATAAGGAAGTTGTTTTGATGACCCAAGACAACTCAAAATTAGGTACACATCCACTTCAAAAGAGATGGCTTCAGGATATGGCCCACTTTTTGACAATAAAAGAATACCCCTAAGGTTTAGATAGAGCCAAAAAATGGTATCTTAGGCTTCAATCCATACCTTATGCATTGGTCGATGGGGTTATTTTTATAATATACCTCAATGGGGTACTCCTTAGGTGAATAATGATAATCAAGTGACCAAACTCTTGAAGTAGTTTCATGATGGACCTGCAAGAGGCCATTTTGCACCTAGAAGCATAATAGTAAAGGTAATGAGGGCTGGTTATTATTGGCCCAATATTTTCAAAGATGCTCATGCATGGGTTATAAAATTTTAGAAGCGTGCTCTCTTTGTAATAAAGCATAATCTAACATCCCTTCCACTCAATCCAATTTAGGTGGAACAACCTTTCATGAAATGGGGGATGGACTTTATAGGGATGATCAATCCACCATCAAGTGTAGGGCATAAATGTGTGCTCACTACAATTAATTACTTCACTAGGTGGGTGGAATCCATTACTTTTAAGGAGGATAATGAGGGTCTAGTTATGTATTTTTATGATAGCATTGTGACCATATTTGGTGTCTTGGCTACTATAATTTCAAACAATGCCTTAGAATTCCTTAACATGAAGACAAGTGAATAGGATCTTAAACTGGGAATCTACCTTGGCACCTCTTCCAACTACTATCCTCAAGGAAATGGACTGGTAGAGTCCACAAATAATAACTTGTCAAGGATCATCAAGAGGACCATGGAAGAGAATTAGAGAACATAACACACCAAACTAAGGACAACCTTATGGGCTGATATAATGACTCCTAAAGCTGCCATTGGAAATTATCCATATGTTTTTATGTATGAAATGGAAACCAAATTGCCTATCTTCCTTGAGATGCTTGCATTAGTGTTATCCCATTAGCTTAAGTTTATGGAATATGAGCCCATGAATGTGAGAATGATAGAGCTCATAGAGTTAGAATGAACCAGAGACCTTGCAATGAAGACTTTGGAGTCACATCAAGCTTAGGTAAAAAAATCCTTTAACAAGAGAGATACAATGAGGAATTTTAAAGAGGGGGACTTAGTCCTCAAATGGGACTCAAATAAGGCCACATTAGGCAACCATACCAAGTTTTATAGCTTGTGGAGTGGTCCTTATTTGATTGATGGATGTCGACAACATAATGCTTTTCATCTTGCCCAACTGGATGGAGAGATATTACCCATTCCAATCAATGACATTCATTTAAATCATTATTATTAAAATCATTACATCCATTATAACATTTTACACATGTTAGAATAATTTTTATGCTTTCATTTAAGTGCCTTATGCACATTTTCCTTTTATTGTGTGTTTCCCTTTTAGGAGCCTTAGGCACTTTATTATTCTATTTTCTTTTGTTCTTGTTGCTTCATGAGAGGTTTTAGATAGGGGTAAATTTTTAATATATTCATGATTAGTTGAGAGAAGACTTGAGACTCCATATGCCTAATGAATCAGTATAAGGCCACTAGTATTTCATAGTAGGTTTGTGACCCTAGGATGTTTTTAGAAATATTGGCCAATTTTAGCCTACATATATAAATTTATCCTGAAGGTCAAGTATGGATTGAAGAGATAATAAGAGTTTTATATTAGTCAAATAATCAAAGGGATTAAGCAAAATTCTAGATATAATGAGTGGACCAAAGGGATCATGCAACTTGTAAAGCTTTAAAAACACTTTAAGTTAACTTAAAGTGTAATTTGTCAAAATTCTACAGGACATGTATAAAGTTGTATAAAAATATCTAAGTAGGTCTCATGGTTTTCAAGAAATTTAGGGCCATGGACAAGTATACACAAATCCTCAAGAGTTTATTTAGACATTATAAATTCAATCAAGATAAAGTTTAGCAATAAGTTTTGAATAGCTAGATCATCAGGATGTCTTGAAAAAAATAGACTGGTCAACTTGTTTATACATTTTATATATGAGTTAAAAAAGTCTCACATAAACAAAGGAATATGTGTGATCATATTTTTTCATGCCTATAACATATTATACAAGTTTTATGTCTTGAAGAGCTTGCTATCTCAAGATCTAAGTCCTCAAATTTGTTCACGTAGAGCAAGATGTTTGTGTGAGCATCAAATCTAAGACTCGATAAATAACCATTTAGATTCAAATGATCTATGATAGGAACATGGATGTCATGTAAAAGCACATAAATCAACTTACTTGAACATTTTGTAAACACACTTAGGAAGCTCCCAGAGCTAGTAGATTAAGTGGGCACAATCCTTTTAGTATTAATATCATCTCCTATAAATTTAATGCCTTCATTATTTTATCACTTCAAGTTATGGGCCTTCAAAGTTGGTGAAATAATGGGATATGTTCACACCTATGTAAACTTTAAGCTCGAACAAAAATACATTGGATTTTAAATTGTGATAGGCACGTGAACATCAATGATGTCCTTATAGATGTATTTGACAGTTGCATGCATGTAAAATAAGGCATAACAAAAAACTATTAGAGCCTAAATTTGATGGTTTTATCAATGTCAAATATGGTCACATAGACATTAAAGATAGGATTTAGGATGCCAAATTTGATTTCGTGAAATATCCATTTAGTTTTAAATAGTGGATCCCAACAATATTAAGGGCTCATATTCATTAATACATAATGATCCAATGGTGTGAGCAAGGTCAATAGGGTCAACATATTCTATGGATAAATGAGTGATTTCCAATTTTCATTAGATCATTAGGCTCTTAGGAAAATTAATGGTCCACATGCATCTCATACAAATAAAATCAATGAGTGAGGTTTAAAGTCAAAGGGCTAAGGGAACTTTAATGGGAAGTTGAACTTGTGACTAGGGTCAAACTAGCGCAAGCAGGTCTTACAAGAATCATCATTTTGTTATTAAATATCAATCAAACACCATTAATGGGACACATTGATATATTCAAGATGATAAATGATAAAGGGGCACCATTAAAGCTAAATATAGACCTATAATTCAAATGTTTGTGGCATATAGGGATCATTTTATAACTATGTTCACCATTATATAAGGATCCCTGTATATAATGAGCTCTCAATTTATATGGATGCTCAAAGGCAAAGATAGGTCTTTTAGACCTAATGGAGATCAAAATAAGATAAGTATTATATAGGTCTATATTGACATAAATGACTACAAGAAAACTAATAAATTAGATTGGTTATCTATCTATAGAAAAAATTTTGTCCAGATTTGATCAAGGGTAGGTGTATAGGATCATGAGGAGGGTCCTCATCCTTCATCTTGGTCTTATTTTCAACAAACAATTACCTAAATTTCAAAAATCCATGATTCTATCAAATCCATGTGTATGAAGTTTTATATTCAAGTGAGAGATGGCATGGAGGTCAAATAAAAGGTCTAGTTTTGGGAGTTGAAGCTAGGAGAATTCAATGCATTCCTAGAGCCATATGGACCCTTTTCAACATAGTAGGCTAAAAATAGTGTCCTGATTGATCAAAAGGGTGGTATAGATTTCAATAAAAATGTGGAAGCTCAAGTTTCAATTAATGATTCAGTATGGTATGTTCTCTATCTGATGAGGTGCTCCTGCATCCTTTCTCTCTCTCTCTCCCTTCTCCTATATATCCTAGTCTCTTACCCATTACGGGGGTTCTCAGCGCTTATAATTCTTCATTATTTCCTAATAAAAGGATAATTATTAAGACTCTTTCAAAAGTGTACTCATTTGATATGGTTAAACCCTATCAAAATATTGTAAGAACTACCTTTTGAAGTAATAGGATCAAATCTTTGCCTATCTCTTGTCTTCAATCAGTGCTTAGTATGATTATATATGGTGAATTTTTAAGGAGAGTTTTCCTAGTTTACTATCCTTCTTCTTGCCTCTTTGAAGGTGTTTTAAAGCTAACTTTTAGGTTTAGATTAATGTTCTTCTTGGAACCTCTTCTATGAAAATTTTATATAGCTAGTAAGATTGTGAGGTTGTGTGAGGTATAGTTATCTTATGCTAATTTTGTGTGGGTTCAAGATTTTATGAATGTTTATTTAGCTTTGGTGCACCACCTTTTAGCCTTATTAGGATCCCTTAAATCCATTCTAATCCTTTTCTCAGTAATTATCGTTAGTTTTAGGTGAGCATCAAGAGGAAGTCAACCTTCTCTAGAGGTCCAACCCCACTATAGGTGACCCACATCCTAGGGTTGTTCCCATTGTGTAGCTTGATTGGAAATGGCTTGAAGAACCCTCTACAAAGGTTAATATTGAGCCTAAAAAAACAAAATTTTATAATGATATCTCTAACTACAAGTAAATTATAAATATATACACTATTACAAAATCATACATGCACAAAATCTTGGCCTTGTTAAGGCCACTCCATCTGAATAGCCACATGTAGTTTGGTTAGTATAGTGACTAGGGTAGTAGGAGTTAGAACTATATATGTCAACACAATACTTGAAGTATTAATTTGAGATTACTTCTTCTTTACTTCATTCTCCTTGTAACACTTATCTATTACATCATGCTATTGTTGTATGTTGTTTAAGTTAAGCAAAGATGGTTGGTGGATCTTATTGATTTGGCAAAGGAGTTTAACATGTTTGGCCTTAGTCACTTGGAAATTATTCTTGAAAATCTCCACCTATATGACATTATTTCTAACTACACTTAACTCATCTTCAATTTCTTCTGATGTCAAACCTTGTAGACTCTTTTTGAACTTGTCCATTGTCTCCTGTATGAGATTTTCAAAATTGATCTTACTGATAAATTTACCTATAGTGTTTTTCACCTTTGATAACTTTAAATATTTCAAAATCTAGATAATTTGGGCCTCATTTGCTAGATATGTTGGGATTAAAGCCCTGAATAATTGTAGTCATTCTTGAGCTTCTTCTTGACTTATGACAACCAGATTGAGAGCATTAGATGCTTCAAGTAGTGTCATAAGGTCTAAATGATTTCATATTTGTTTGCCTATGTATGTAACTATCATCCTTAGCTTAATATTTTCATCTCTCAAATAATTAAATAATTAATTAGTCTTATTGATATGCAGGTCTAATTTAACCTTCATGAAATCCAATGCTTTCAATGAGTAGTAGCATATGAGGCTACTTCTTAAACCTCTACCTCTATGTCCATAGGGATATGCATAGTCTTTGTTTGTTCCCTTAAAAGTTATAACTTTGATTCTAACTCTTGTTGAGCCACCTAAATTCCTTCATGGATGGAAATAATATAATCCTTGCGTGCTTGAGCCAGGTCTGTAAACTTCTCAACATATGGGGACTATCATGGTTGCCTATTCTACCTCTTAGTGAGGGAGAATACTTCCTATCTTTCCTTAAATATTATATCCCTACCTTTTTCATAATTTATCTTCCTCTTATTTACCCTCTATATAATGCCAAATGGTCATTAAATAAAGTGGTGATAGATGGTAGTTCAGTGATCTTGAAGATGGGAAACTGGGAGGCCTTGCTTCTCAGATCCATAGACCAAGGAGGAATATCCAACTATGATGCATCTAAGGTTGTGACTGTAACCTCTTCCTAAGCCTCCTCAACTATTGGCTATTTTTTTATACCCTAAAAAGGATGTCAAGTAGGGAAGGCCAAATTATCTTAGACCAATCCACTCCTCCAAACTAAGGGAGTGAATAGACTATGACCAATTAGGGCTTGGCCTTCCTTTCTCTACCATAGCTTACCATAATAGTTTCTTATATGGAGCTGGTGGATGTCATGGGAAGGGTAATCTGATTAGATTGGATATGTAACATCTTCTTCTTATTCATGGCTATAATGGTGGAGTTTCTAGTGGAGACAGAGGAGATAGCCAAGGTGAATGGAATGGAAGAGAATAATGGGCCAATTGAGGTGGTGGAAACATACTTATCAACCTTTGGGGTGAGAATGGGAAATTGGATGAATATGGTTGGGTAAAAGGGGTTAATGGAGGTGGAATTAGAAATGTCCATGTTTAGGGGTTTCAATATAGAAGAAATTAAAATACTACCAAATATTGGAATAGTAGACAAAGGAATAATCACATAAAACTTGGTACCTAGGGAGCCTTGCTCAGTTGGCTCTAATCTAAGGCTCAAGGCTTTAGACATTTCTAGCTCTATATCTTCCTTAGAATCATCTTCATCTCCAACATCCTTAATTTCAATAGCCTCTCCCTCTACATGTTCTAAGTGTTAGGTGAAGGAGGTAAGCCTTAAGATAAATATAATGTGGGAGTCCCTATAGGGGTCTTAAGATTCCTTATATATACAAGAGGAGTCTTTAGTTATGTAGGGGAGCCTTGATGGGTTGATGCAACTACCTCTTGTGTTGCTATCCCTATAGATGTAGCAATCTGAGCCTGGGGAATAGTAGTAGCTACTTGAATTATACTTTTACCTAGATTTTATTATGCCTGTTCCTCCTCATCAAAGTCCAAACTAATGGGATATCCCACCTATGATTCCTTGAGGTTGGGTTTAGTGACCCTGGGATTCTTCTTCATAGTCTTAATCTTAAATTTCAAAGGAATTCCTTGAGATGAGGAACCATCTTATTCTTTGGATTGCTCTTCAGACTATCCTCTATAAAAGTCTAAATTCTCAAATCCTTTGTAAAGGGCCTTCTTTCCATCTAATTCCATTTCAGAGACTGAAGGGTCATCCTAGATCATTCTAAAATGATCATCTTTTAATCCCATAATCCTTTCTCTTTCTAATACTTCCTCATCATCCTTAGCATTAAAAAAAAGGACATGCATAGGGGACATGGCTATAGGGGATATTAAGTCCCTATAGTTACTTATGAATAAAACCATGTGAATCTTAGTCCCTATATGGAAGTGTGGGGAAATGATATCTCTTTTTCTTACCACCCACTTCTCCAAAATGCTTCCTCATAGTGTATACCATTCTACCAATGATACATGGTGGACAAAGTATGAACTTTTCTTCATTTTTTTGGACAAATCTTCTTGAATGCTCCACCATAGTTTAAAGGTGATATCTTATTCCATCAGTTTATCTATAACATATCTAGAGAGACATAGGGGGTCTACTTTGTTTCCCTAGATCATTAAAATTGTGAAATTTTGATACAAGAAGTAATCCCCTCTTTCATGTAGTGTTTTCACAATATTCTCTCTAATTTAGGGCATGGGTGAGCTGTGAATGGGTTACCAAACCTAAGGATATACATACTCAAAAATATTTACCATGATCTTTTTGTAAGTATACACATGCATAAAGTTGAATTGGTCACAAATTTTGTTCTTGATGTAATCTATGGTTGAACTCCACATTTCATCATGGACTTTGTGGAAGGTTCCCATGACATCATATAATAAGTAAGACATCTTATAAAAATGGCCTGTAGGTATGGGGTACTTGTCCTTATGGATTATTTGTTCCCTTAATAAGAAACTAATTAACTCTCCTCATGTGAATTGAGCATCACTGGTTAGCAACATGGATAGTAATGGCACCCAATCTAGATTGATAAAATGAATGCTCAACATACCATAAAGTATGTTTAATAGATCCATGCCTATGTGTACTTCCATCCTAAATTTATCTATGGTAATATTACCTTTTGGCTTCTTTCCTTTGAAAGTGATGATCTATTTAGGGAATAACCATGAGTATATCACCTTCTTAATTATGTTTTCTTCATTCCAAAACACTAACCTATGCTTGTAAAAGTATGCATTGGGTGTGTTCAGGGACAAGTATCTTTGGAAGTTAGCTCTTGAAATACATGGGATGACCATTTTATTGTTAGAATGATGAATGAAGGCATCTTGTGTTATCTTAAATAATAAGAATAGGTCTCATAGGAGGTTGATGCATGGCATCACCTCTAGCTTGGCAACCATAAAGTAGAGTCTTTATATTTTTAGAGAAAGTAAATCCTTGATAAACTCTCACTCAGAGAGCATGATATTGTCTACATCCAAAAATAATATATCTATAAAATCGATAACATCCCATAACTCTAAATAATTTGTGTACCAATTATCAAAAATGGTGGTGTTGAAGACTATATCAATAAATTATGTAGAATCCTTGATTGAGTAGGGGGATGGTGGATTTTATCCTTACATTGTCCTAGATGAATATGCCATCACTATTTCTTTCAATGTCCTTTGTGATAAGTACTATAGGATCAAATTGTGCTCCCAATTTAGTCATTGATTATTTACATAGTGCTCTTGAGATAGTAACTAGGGCTTTTTCATGACTAGAAGAGCAATAGACTTTGAATGCAAGTTTTTTTGAAAGTAATGATGACTCCAATGGCTATGTATTGCATATATAATATTTTGCATTGAATACTAGTTCATATGGTATAAATTCCCTATGTTTAATTTTTTTATATTCTTGTATAATTAAAATGTTTTTTAGTTAGTATTGGTGGGGGACTTTAGCATATAGTATTAAGGAACATTTTATTTGGCTAAGTATAACAAGTCCTTGCATTTTTATCAACAATTAGGTATTCAGGTTTTATATTGAGTACCATTCTTGATAAAAGACCCACAACAAAAATCCCAAGGACCTATTTCCATTAGACAAAATTTCCATGGTAAACTTACAAAAAATAAGTCCAATAGAAATGAATAGTTTTGAGGAAATTATTTTAGACAAAATGTTTGGGATAAAAAATATGATAAGAATGAATTACTTTAGGGAAATTATTTTAGACAAAATTTCTGACATAATTTAATTGAGGGCTAAATTTTTGTAGAATAAAAGTTTTGAAGACCAAAGTCTGAATGAAGAGAAATGCCAAAAATGCAAACCCAAAAAAGTTACAGTATAAAATATTGAAACATAGAACCTAAAAACCAAACCTATCAGATAAAATGTTTGAATGGAATGCCCGAATAAAAAGTTTGATGAGTGAAATCCCTAAATAAATTCCTCTGAATTACCTAAGTGCTAAAAATATTCATATTCAAAACTCTCAAAAGGCATTAGTGAGTTTAGTCTATAAAATAATACTTGAATACCATGTCCATTTCTCAAAGTATGAATATTAGTAATCAATCATCCCTAGAGTTTGCACAATCGTATAGAAGAGAGGCTCAACAATCATGGATTGAATCTTGAAAAAGTGGGTTATCATTTCTCCATAGATAAAAATGGGGGTGTTGGATATAAAAAATGGCAACTCACAGGGGAAATACTCTTGAGTATTCAAGAATCCATAACTTTGGTTAGTAATCCTTAGATCAATTGTACAATGCGTCATAGAATAACACTTAAATTAGAAACATGAAAGAGACTCCCAAGTTGATTCAAACAACATACTTGCCTTCCAATTCCTTAGATATGTGTGTGTTAAACATGTAGTTCATTTAACCCTTGCTATAATGAGTTTTTCAAAGGCTTGATGAGACGATAGGTTTCATTCTAGTATCTCTTAAAGCTTATTAAATCAAGGGAATATTAGGCATTACTTTACTACCAACTAGGCATTCATATCCCTAATAGAGACACCTTAGGCTCATTTTCCTCTCTTTCCATTATTTTCTCTTAATAATGATGCGAGGTACATTGAAATTATTTCATCATGTGAGCCTTTTAATTTTATTTAGATTTTATTTTTTTCTTTTGAACCTATTAATTCTTATCTTCTTTTGTTTTCTCTTTGTTTTTGAATGGAAAGAGAAGAACTTGAACCTGAGTGAGTTGGTATAATTATAAAATAATTCATTACCAAAATGTCTTTACTAGCCACATTTATACCCAAAATTATAACTTCCAACAAGTATTTAATATGATAAGTGTACTTGATCTAAAAAACTAAGAAAACTTTCTAAATTTGTATGAAGTACTCTGAGAGCAACTTTCTCATACCTGGTGAAAGTATTCAATTGTGACACCATCTAAAATAGTCCATGATTATCTACCTTCATCCTAAGGAATCAAAACACAAAAATACACCCAATTTGTGGAAAAGTCCCAAATTTTTTATTTCATTATACTTTCCCCCTTTTTTGCAAATGTATTTTGAGCATAAGTTTAATTGGTCTAGATTTTAGCTTGGTTACATCAGAACAAACACAATTTAGATTGTCACATAAAGCAAAAAAAAATGGTTAATCTATAAATAATTGAACCCTAGTCTAATAAAGCTATAAAATAACCTAAAAAAACAAGGAATCTACTCTAGAAAAGAAGGAAATCTAATCTAGAAAAACATGAAATCTAATCTATTTATACATCTACATTTACCACTCTTATTTATTAGTTTGGGGTACCTTCAGATGGTACAACCATGAAGTAATGTTTCAAAAATTACCCATTAACTGGATAGGTAAGTTTATTATCCTACAGGTCCTTCAAATGAAATGCATTATTGTCCATGATATCTAAAATCTGACATGGTCCAATCCATAATGGGGCAAACTTATCATGCTGCCCTTTCTTCTCATGGGCTTTATCCCAAAGTAGCACTAGATTTGAAATCTTGAATGCCTTGACCTTTGATCTCTGATAAAACCATATCTTGACCACATCCTAGGGTTTTTTGAATGTGTATAGATATTTAGTCCTTGAATCTTCCATTTCTATTATGTTCAACAATCTTGATTTTTCCTTGTCACTTGGTCTCATATAATCTTGTATGAACCAATAGGTAGGTAGCTTCAACATGATAGGGAATATAGGTCTGCATCCATATACCAATAGATAAGTTGAAAATTTGAGGGCTTGTTTGCATCTCAATTGGTTTTCAAAAAGAGAATACTTTAATATATTGTGCTAGTCCCTAGGCTTGTCCCTCACTAATTTCTTAATTACATCTATCAAGTTCTTATTCATTGATTTTGCCAGTCCATTTCCTTAGGGGTAATGGTTAGAGGCTGGACTGATAATAATTTGATTGTCATGTGCCCACTCAGTAAATTATATTGATATGAAATCCAATACATTATCACAAATTAAATAAATAAGTATGCCAATTATAGTTGTTATGTTTTCCTCCAAGAAATGAATCACATCTTGCGCTCTATAATTCTTTGTAGATATAGCCTTGGCCCATCTAGTATAGTACTGAATATCAGTAAGCACAAATTTATGGCCTACTGAGGAATCTAGGTTGATGGTGATAATTAATTATAAACCCCATTAGGAAAATGGCCTTGTCTTAACAATTGTAAGTAAAGGCATTCCTGTATGTACTTCCCTTTTGGCTAATGATTAACATTCATGACATGTTCTAATGTGAGCATGAGCATATTTGAAAATTGTTAGCCAATAGTAGCCCATTATTAATATCTTATGGGTTGTAGTATTCCCAAAAGGATGACCATTGCCTATTTTTTGGTGCAAGTTTTCTAAAATTTATTTGGCTTCCTCAAAAAACATACACCTAAGATAAATGCCTTCATAGTTTCTATTGTAGAGGATCCCTTTCTTGATCATGAAATGGATAACTTTGAGCCTCAAAGATTTTCTTTGCTTTTTACTGAGCTCTAGGGAATAAGTGACTATAATTAAGTACTATATGATATCATAATACCATTTTTCTTTGGATACTTTAGCCTCACATATCTCTTCAATGATGATGCATGGATTAGGGTCAGTCATGAGTTGAATGATGCCTTGACCTTAGATAATTTTTGAAGGATTGATTTCTATATCAAATTCTTGTAATTTTTCCATCCACTTAATCCAAGATTCTCCTAATTCATTCTATTATAGGATGATATTGACATTAGGATCAAACATAATGAATGATTTTATTCCTCAAGATGTAATGTCAAAATTTATTTACTACTTTGATGAGGGTGAAAATCTATTTGTCAATCATGGAATACTTTAGTTTTATATCCTTTATATTTATGTTCATGAATGTAATTGGATGCTCAGTATCATCCCTCTTTTATGTTATTACAACAAAAATTATATGTTTTGAAAAGTGAATGAATACATGTAGAAATATTTTGTGAAATTTGGACTGATTAATATTGGATCCTATGATATTACATTTTTAATGTCCTGGAAGGAATTTTAGGCTTTAGCTATCCAATCTATTTTGTCATCATACTTAAACATGATATTCATAGGCCTAAAAATCTCCTAAAATCCTAAGATAAAATTTGTTATGAAGTTAATCTTTCCAAATAATGATTTGAGCTCTTTCTTGCTATTTGGTGGTGTAATCTTTGAAATTCATTGAATTCTATCTATATCAATGGTGATCCCATCTTTGGTGATGATGTGACACAAGATCTTATCTTTAGTGACTCCAAGTATACTTTTATTTGGGTTTAGTGAAATACCAAACCTTATTCATCTCTAAAATATGGAATGTAGGTGACTTATGTAATCTTTCCTATGCTTAAAAAAAACTGTGAAATCATCCATGTAGATGATTATGCATTTTCATATTAATCCTTTGAAATCATGATCCATAGAAAATTGAAAGGTTGATTCCACATTTATTAGGCCAAATGGAATCCTCTTATATGCATAAGTTTCCCATTTCATGGTAAATGTTATCTTTATTCTATCATTAGATTTCTCCAATACTTGATTATAGCCTAAAGATCCATCCAAGAAGGACATCATTTTAGAACCACTTACTATTTGTATCACCTTGTTCAGAGAAGGTGGGGGATAATTGTCCTTTTTATAAGCCTTATTAAAATTCATAAAATACACATGTAGTCTTATCTTACCATTATTATTTTCTTACTGGGACCAAATTGGCCACCCAAGTAGAGTGTCTTACTAGAAAGATGATTTTTGTGCTTAACAACTTCTCCACTTCTCCTTAGATGAGAGGCTTCATAATGGGATTGACTAGTCTCTACCTTTATCTAAATGGTTTGTGATCTATCTTGAGGGGAATCATATGAGTAATGACCTGAGGGTCATAGAATTTCAAATATTTGTATGTCCAACTAATTATGTCCCTATACCGAGTAATTAAGTCCACTCATTGTCTCTCTTCTGGGGTGTAATTGAGACTTATATTAATATAGAATGGGCTATGCTCATCTCCTATATTTTATCTTTTGAATTATAATTAATTGACCTTGGGCTACCTAAGTCAATGAGATTGAGGATCTATGTCAAAGGACCTTTCCAAAGAGACCAACCTAGTTGGGATATGATTTTCTTTGAGTTGGAAAATACCTCTTATGTCTGATTCCTCTTGATAGAGGTGATTAATATATTTATCATCAATGATTTGGGACTCAAATTCACCTAAATTAGCTAGAAAATGAATAATTTTATAGCCATCATCAAAAACTTGGAAATTTTCTATGTTATTAGGAACAAAGGGACAAGACACCAATTCAATGGAGAACCTTTTTACATTAGATTCTTGAAGAGGTTCCAGATCAGTAGTGGTAGTAGCTAGAAAATTAGCTACTTGATTTTGCTTCTAGGAAGGGCTACTATGTTAAAAGATTGAAATATTTCAATTAGGTCCCATGCTCTATGCTTGTGCCTTTTTAAATAAGATAGATTACAATAATATTTGTTTCTAATTTGGTTGACCACTAGCTCTGAGTCACCAAATACTAGTATTTGCTTCACACTATTCTTGAGTGCAAATTGTAATCTTAGAATTAAAGTCTCATACTTAACTCTATTATTTTCACATGGAAATTACAATCTATATGCTATCAATAACATTTTACCTTATGGATAAATTAGATTGATTCCCATGCCTGATCCTTGCTTGGATCTAGTGCCATCAAAGTGTAAATTCCATAAATGTTTAGAACCTTTGGGTTTTGGTTTTTGTACTTGATTTTGAGTAGTAAAAGTATAAATACATGGGATAGGAGATTCATACTTTACATATTCATTATTGACATTAAATTCTATGATGGTATACTTTATTCTCAGCTCTCTATCAATTCTAATTTGATTTACAACTCCTCTCCATAGAAACCATATATGAGAAAACTCTATAGAGAGGTATCCATTGAGTGATTTAGAATAGTCTCTACTTAGCAATAATTTTTATCCTTAAGGTATATCAACCACAAAGATATCAATGGTCATCTAAACACATGGTTTAGATGTTAATTAGATATGCACCTCCCTCAATTCACTAACTATATGCACTCCTATCTTATCTAATTGTGAAAATATCCTCTTTGAAGGGATTGAAATCAAACCAAGATTTTGATATATGGAAGTAGGAATGGCATTTGAAAGATCTCCAGAATCAACTAAATAATTATTAATATTCTCACAAAATTCCCTAATAGTCAACAAAAAGGGTGGAACTTCTGGATTGCTCTTGTAGATAACATTGGTGTTAGATGCTTTTGCTTTCTCCATAGGTGTCTTATCAATAATATACCTATACAATAGTTCCTTTTATTTGATAATCTGAGCTAACTCATGAAGAGTTATATTTTCCTTGATCTTCTTCATGTATTCAATGATGTTATATCCTCCTTTGCTAGGTTATTCCTTGGTTTGAGGCTGATCACTCCCTCTTAGAGGAGGTGGATTATTTTTAGCTTTAGGATTAGGCATAATTGTAATAGTATTCAGAGGAGTTAACATCATGAGTGGCTATTTAATTCTTATATTTTATCCACCTTTCTAGAATTGATGGAAAGCATGAAATTCATCTGTGTTGTCCTCTAGCTCATTGTCATATTCACCTAGAAAGGGAAACTCATGATTTTTAAAGAATATGAAAGTGATAGAAGGGACATGATCTGGATGATATTTGGGTGGATTATGTATCTAGTCTTGCCTAACCACCTCTATTTTAAATATTTCAAATTCTATGCAAAATTTAATGCATTCAATCTTGCCATGTTTAGAAGTTTTATGGATTTTTCACCAATTAAGAAGAGCTATTTCTACCATGCTGATCTATGAAAGATTGTTGGGTTTATCTATATTATTCATAGGCCTATTGATTGGTTGGTTGGATCTCTAAAATATAGCATTCTAATTACCAGTTGGGCCATTAGTGTTTCCCATCTTCCTTTACATATTTAAGAAGTCATTTCTCAACTTTTAAACCATCTTCTAAATATAATCTAGTTCTACCTTTATAGAATTAGTAACTTATAAAATAATAGTGGGAAGTGTAGTTGGTTTATTGATTCTAATGGTAACTGTCACTTGATGTATGATTATTCAAGAAGCTATAGTTTGACTACATTGTCTACATCAATAGAGGCAGTGTGTAGAGATAGTTATTATTAAATGATGGAATGTTCTACTTTACATGTGATATCAGATTCAATGCTAGGAAGCCATTATTGACATTAGGTATGATAGGCATTTGGGGATTGAGCTATCTATCTATGTTGATGGCTTCTTCATATGCTAATTCCAAATTATTGGAAATAACTACCCTTATCAAGAACATGTTAGTGATGGGGTCCATGGTGTTTTTGTACATCTTTAATGCTAATGCAGCTTTTGGTTTATATCTTGGGGTTAACCAATTATACATCTTTTGAAACCATGTAGTGAAAGCCTAAATAGGCTCATTAGGCTCTCTCTTCATGCTGGTAAAGTGCTAGTATACCAAACCAAGGTTGGTGACCTATTCAAATTATGAAAGAAAAGTAGCTTGACATTCATCTCAAGAAGTGATAAAGTTATTTGTTAGATTTACGTACCAATCATAGGTAACATTAGTAAATGTAAAATGGAATAATCTACATGCAACATATTCATTAACAACATTCATTAATCTCAAATTAGCTTTGAAATATTTGATATGTTTTTTTATTGTCTTTGCTCCTAAAGGAGAAAAGGATGGTAGATACTTCTCAAGATTCATAGGTAAATCATACATATCTCTTGGGATGGTAATAGTGGATCTAACTAACCATGGTGGTTAAGCCATTGGATGATTAATTAGTAAAGGTTTCCCTATAGGTAAAGGGTTCTTAGTTGGAGGAGTGGATTGTTATGAACTGGGGTTGTTGGCACAATTCTAGGTCTCCTATGATTTGATAAGGGTGAGTCTAGAAAACTAGTTTGGGAATTAGATTTGGTTACTCTCTTGGGTGACTCCAATACAACTTTACACAAAGAATAACTACTAATATAGATGTTTAGGCCCTCCTTCTAGCACCATCAAACTATTGAGGTAGTTTTTACGCACACCATAGTCAATGAGGTATCCTCTAACATTTTAGGATCTCAATAGAGGTAAACTCCACTCTAGGACATGAGTTACATGTATGAAATTTAAATAGCCTATTAATGGAATAGTTGGTAGGGCATGTAGGTTGTTGACAAGGCTTTTTGGATGGAGGTATAGTTCCTAAAGGGTAGTGGATTCTTACATGAGTTAGATGGATGGCTGGTTGCTAACCTAAAGTGGGAATGTTTCAAAACAAACTCAAAAAGGAGGGAAGGGTAAGGTAAAAAATGAGACTCTATGTTTTTTTATGAATCACTTCCCTAGATGGTTTCTAAATGGACAAGTGCTTTCAAAACCTATGCCTGTTGCAAGCATCTATTGCACACTAATAGAAAAACATGGTTTATAAGTCTAAGGGGATACTGATATAGGAAAATCAAAAGCCTCACTCAAAGGTTTCACCTTTTAGGGAAGCTATTAGACACCCTTAATCAAGAGATTATGGCTCAGTCTAATGGGGTATCTGAGGTATATTTTACACACACACTTTGAAACATGAATTAATCAACTTAATTTCCAATAATTAATGTAATTTACTAATCCTTTAATAGATTTTACACATCTAAGACTTAGCATATCAATAAAAACAAAAAATAACTCATTAAAACTATTGTAAACTAAGGATTATTGACACATAACCATATAAATAACATCTAGTTACATAAATAATGGAAAAAAATACTCAAATTCTTAAAGTTGACAATCAAAATTGCTTCACTCTTTTGCATTCAAAATATTCTAACCCCTATAACTATTGGATTACAATTATTTAAATAGGCTTGGGGAAGGGGTCACCTCATACCTCAAGTTCATGAAAAGTTATTTACATGAAATAGTTAGAAAATAAGTTCTAACTACGGTCAAAATCATATAAGAGTAAACTCATAATTATCAATTAGTCATAAGTTGACTTTTCAAAACCATGCAACATGTGCATGTGTACAAAAGACAAAAGAAAACCTTTTATAATGATATATTGAACTACAAGGAAATTATAAATATATACATTTTATTACAAAATTATACATGCACAAAATCTTGGCTTTCTTAAGGTTACATCATCTGAATAGCCACATGTACTTTGGTCAGTGTAGTGGTTGGGGTAGTATGAGTTAGAACTATAAATGTCAATGTGGTAATTGAATTAGTAATTTAATATTGATTCTTATTTGCCTCATTCAATTTATAACACTTTATTGATAAATCATAATACTGTTGTATGATGTTCAAGTTAATTAAAGAGGGTCAGTGTATCCTATTGACTTGGCCAAGGAGTTTAACATGTTCAACCTTAGTCACTTGGAAATTATTCTTGAAAATATCCACCTCTATGAATTTTCTAGTTTTATTTATCTTAGCTTCTATTTCTTCCAATGTCAAACCTTGTAGACTCTACTTGAAGTTATCTGTTGCTTCCTATATGAGCTTGTCAAAATTGATCATGTTGATCAATTCACCTATAGTGTCTTTCACCTTTGATAACTTTAAATCTTTCAAAATATAGAGAATTTAGTCCTCATGTGCCTAATATTTGGGTATTAAATCCCTAACTAATTATAACCACTCCTCAGCTTCTTCCTACCTTATGACAACTAGATTGAGATAACTGGGTGCCTCAAGTGGTGTCATAAGGTCTAGATGAATGCATATTTTATTGCATATGTATGAAAATAGCATATTCATCTTCATAATATCATCTCCTAAAGAATTAAATAATTTATTATTCTAATTTATCCTTCATGAAAGCCAATGCTTTTAATGATTTGTAACATCTGGAGGCTACTTTTTGAACCTCTACCTCTGTGCTTGAAAGGATATGCATAATCTTTACTTGTTCCCTTAATTTTTATACCTCATATTCTAAATCTTGTTAATCCATCTCAGTTCCTTCATTCATGGTAACCATATCATCCTTGTGTGATCAATCCAAGTCTAGAAAATTCTCAACATATGAGGACTATCTTGGCTACCTATTCCACCTCTTAGTAAGGGAGAATATTTCTTATCTTTCCTCAAAGATTATATCCATGCCATTGTCATTTTATAATTTATTCTTCTTTACCTTGTATATACTATCATATTTGAGTCAAATAAAGTGGTGATATAAGGGAGTTCGATGATCTTAAAGCTGGGTAATTGGGAGGCCTTGCTTCTTAGATCCATAACCCAAGGAAGAATATATGACTATGATAATTTGAGTTTGTAACTACAACCTCTTTCTAAGTCTCCTCAATTATTGGTTATTTATTATATTCCCTAATAAGAATATCAGGTGGGGAAGGTTAAATGATTTTAGACCAATCCACTCCTCCAAACTAAAGGAGTGGATGGAATGCAACCAATTAAGGCTTGGCCTTGCTTTCTCTGCCAGAGCTTACCATAATAGTTTCTTTTGTAGAGGTGGTGGATGACATGGGAAGGGTAATATATGTATATTAGATATGGAACTATGGAGTGGCCATGGTATTATATAACTTTCTATATATCCTCTTCTTCTTCATGGCTCTAATGGTGGAGGTTGTAGTGGGGATAGAGGAGGTAGCCATGTTGAATGGAATGAAAGTGTATAATGGAGGTGGTGGTAACATATTTCTCAACCTTTGGGGTGAGAAGGGGGAATTGGATGAATGTGGTTGGGGCAAAGATGTTAATGGAGGTTGAACTAGAAACTTCCACGTTTAGGGGTTTCAATATAGAAGAAATTAGAGCACTAACAAATATTAGAACATTAGACAAAGGAATAGTCACAAAAAATTGGGTACCTAGGGAACCTTGGTTAGATGGCTCTGATCTAAGGATTAAGGCATTATCCATTTTCAACTCTATATATTCCTCATAATCATCTTCATCTCCAACATCTTCAATTTCAACAACCTCTCCCTCTACATGTTTTAAGTGTTGTGGTGCAAGAGGCAAGCCTTGAGATAACTCTACTATGGGACTCCTTGTAGGGGTCCTAATCTTCCTTGTATATATAAGAGGAGTCTAAAATTGTGTAGGTGTGCCTTATTATGTTAATACAACTACTTCTTGTGTTGTTATACCTATAGATGTAGCAATATGAGCCTGAGGAATAATAATAGCTACTTGAATTCTACTTTTAGCTGTATTTTCTTGTGTTTATTCCTCCTCTTTAGAGTCCAAACTGATGGTATATCTCACATGTGTTCCCTTTAGGTTGGGTTTAACTACCCTAGGCTCCTTATTCATAGTCTTAATCTTCAATTTCAAAGGGAGTCATTGAGATGAGGAACTAGCTTGTTCCTTGGATTGCTCATTGGACTATCCTCTCCAAAATTTTGAATGCTCCCATCCTTTGTAGAGGGCCTTATTTCTATCTAATTCCATTTTAGATACTAAAGGGTCATCCTAAATCATTCTTAAATGATCCTATTTCAATCCTATAATCCTTTCTCTTTCCAATACTTCCTCATCATCCTTGGCATTTAGAAAAAAATTCATATGCATAGGGGACATTATTATAGGGGATATTAAGTACCTATAGGTACTTCTAAATAAAACCATATGGATCCCAGTCCCTATGTGGAATCATGGGGAAATTATATCTCTTCCACTTACTTCCTACTTCTCCAAAATGTTTCCTCATGGTGTATACCATTCTACCAATGACTATATGGTGGCCAAAGTATGAAATTTTCTTCACTTTTTTGGGTAAATCTTCTTCAATGCTCACCATAGTTGAAAGGAAATATCTTGTTATACCAGTTTGTATAGAACATATATCAAGAGACATAATGGGTCTACTTTTTTTCACTAGATCATTACAACTATGAAATATATATACAAGAAGTAATCCCCTCTTTCATCCATTGTTTTCACAATATTCTCTCTAATTCAGGGCATAGGAGAGCCATGAATGGATTGACAAACATGAGGATATACATCCTTATAAATATTTACCATGTTATTTTTGTAAGAATACACATGAATAAATTGGAAATGATCACAAATTTTATTTTTAACGTAATCCATGGCTCGACTCCACAATTTGCCAAGGACTTTGTAGTAGGTTCACATGACAATGTCTAATAAGTAAGACATCATATAAAAATGGCCCATAGGTGTGGGGTAATTGTTCTTATGGATTATTTATTCCCTCAAGAAGAAATTTATTATCTCTCCCACTATGAACTGAACATCACTAGTTAGAAACATGTACAATAATGACACCTAATCTAGATTGACAAAATGAATGCTCAGTATAACATAAAGTATATTTAATAGAGCCATACTAATGTGTACTCCCATACCAAATTTTTATATGGGAAAATTACCTTTTATATTCTTTCTTTTTAAAGGGATGGTCTATTTGGTGAGCAACCCTAAGGATAATACCTTCCCAATTGTGTTTTCTTCATTCCATGGCACCAACCTATGCTTGTCAAAGTATGCATCAGGTGTGTTCAAGGACAAGTATATTTGGAATTCATATCCCAAAATAAATATGATGATCATTTTATTTTTGGAATGATGAAATAAGGCATCATGTGTTATCTTACCTAAGAATAACAAATCTCATAGGAGGTCGATGCATGGAATCACCTTCAACTTAGAATTTGCAAAGTGTAGTCTTTGTATTTTCAAGGAATGTAAGTTCTTGATAAAAACTCACTTAGAGAGAATGCTATTGTCTACATCTAGAGAGAATATATCTACAAAATTGATAACATCCCATAACTTTGAATAATTTGTGTACCAATTATCAAAATGGTGGTGTCAAAGATTGTAACAATAAATTATGTAGAATCCTTGATTGAGTATGGGGATCATGGATTTGCTCCTCAAAATGTCTTGGATGTAGATTTCATCATTGTTGCTTGAAATATCCTTCTTTTTGATATGTGTTGTATGATAAATTTGTGCTCCCAATCTATTCAATGATTCTTTACACATTGCTCTCACTATAGTAGCTAGGGGTTTTTTGTGATGTAGAAAATCAATGGACTTTGAATGAAAGTTTTTTTGAAAGCAATGATAGCTTCAATGGATACATTTTACATATATAAGATTTTGCATTGAATACCAATTCATGTAGTATAAATGTCCAATGTTCACTTCTTTTATATTCATGTATAATTTAAATGTCT
>JARHVA010004829.1:505000-622500 GCA_037957365.1 Torreya grandis | reverse complement strand
CTAGATAGGCTTTAACAAGCACCAACTTGCAAGGAGGTACCAACCCCCTAGATGACTCAGCACTAATTTAGTCACCTAATTTCCTTCATCACCTTTAGACCACCTTGTTTCTCAACTAATTGATTATGACCACCTCTTTATCTCTTCACACTCTTATTCCTCTCAAACTACCTTCTAGGTCTCTTCTCTCAATTATGTCTCTTAAAGATTGATTAAGTTAAATGACCTTGATCCTCATATATAGAACCTATATAAAATATTCATCACAATTTATATTCACTCTTAAAATTTTCTACAAGACCTTCTGATTATCAATGTACTATATCTTTCACATCTTTTCTACACACTTCAATAGGCTTAAAACTACCTTGTATATATATATATATATATACGCCTCTTGATCATATCCCTCTTGGTCAGACACACATAATTGAATACTTGTATTAAAATTTCAATTGGTATTATAACACATTTCATACATGAATCGATCATTACAATAGGTCATCCAAAACTTGAAAGATCAAAACCTCTTTTAGGCCTTCATTAACACATGTTACCCTTTGATATCCTTAGTAAAATTTTAAAATCCACACACATAAGGAAAAATTTATATTCTACTCAAATATACCCCTAATAATATCATCTTAGATCCATGACACTTTTTATCTCCAACCACCACTTGAAGCACACCATTAGTACTATTCATATTTAGGCCTATGAACCTACAAAAAGTTTATCAAACAAAATTGAATCATGTAAACAATATAGTCACATAATAATGACAATAAATCACATGAAAATAAACATAATTACCTTAAAAAAATCACCATGTGCTTTATAAATCACAACTTAGGGCAAAATGACTCAAACACTTCTATGCAATAACCCACTTAGAACTGACAGGAACACTCCAAAATCTATTCACGAACAACTTGATTTTAACACCTAAAATAAAACTTAAAATGATAAATTATACTTAAAAAATATCTTTCGACATCTCTATACCACTCTAAAATACAAAAATCACAAATTCTAATGTCAGATATTTGTCTTGTAGACCAAACTTTTATCCTTACTACATGCAGTCAAACTAGAACAAGACAAATCATTTTAGATTCAATATTTCAGCCTATTATCTTAAATTAAAATATTTAAAAAGGTATGAGTAGTAATTTAAATTCAAAAAAATCAACACCATATGCATTAGATACATCAACTCATAGCATATATTCTCAATGTCATCACTGCAACTTGCATACCCAAAACTACCAGTTTACCTTAAAGTATAGTCATGGTGACAATGACTTTCAACACCTACATGACCATTTAAAAATAATTTTTATACTTGTATATGATAATATCATATCATTATACCATTATAAAATATAAATATAATATGGTAAAATGACAATATTAGTCTTGCAGACTAATCTCATAACCTTATATCTCACTGTCTCATCTGAACCAGATAGGTCAACTTGTGAGCAACTTTTTCACTATAATAAATGACCTAAAAAACTTATAAAAAAAATAAAAATGTATTAAAATTCATAAAAAACATATCTAGATAATTTTTTTCATCACTATTTCATGATAACACATCCCTAATCATCTTCTCACTACTACTTGGGTTTTTCACTATTTCCACCATTAGGACTATTAACAACTAGCTAACTTGGATGACCAATTTTACAAACTTGAGGATATATTATATCAAAAAAACTTAATTTACATGAAAAATAAGTTTAAATATTCATCCCCAATTCATATTCAAAGTTTGACTTGGTCAAATTTGATTGCTGTAGTAAATCTATGAGAAATGTGCACTTTCTTATAGAATCTACTCACACTCAATAACTCAATCACACCTGGAGGTGCTTGGGAAAGTTAAAAAAAATATAAAATATATTTTATAATCATTTTAAATAATTTTAAGCTTTTTTGAATAATATATTTCACATCATGTCCTTTTAAGGGTTTTAGAGAGGTTTAACACAGGTTTTGGTGTTAATAATTCTTCATAAAAGATTCCCCCTTAAATCTAAAACCAATTCTTGTAATTATTATCTAGGAAAATTACCCATATATTTTCAATAGCTCAAGTTACCATCTAGAGGTTAAACATGTTTACGAACACCTAAAAGACCTTCTAGCATTTTCATGCTTTCATTTTATGTACTTGAAAGACCTTAGAACCACTTTTCATGCCTTTACTTGGAAACCATGATCTCAAAATACATGAACATGCTTGAAACAACATATAATACCTCTAAAAATACTCATATGTATATACTTGCCTTGGAAACATAATCTCACACCCCATTAGGCCATACTCTCTCTCTTTGCTTGCGTAGACCTGGACTTATAAACCACATTAGGCCTTAAAACTGACTTTCATGCCTCTTTCCATGTACTCTCCACCATACTCACATACTCAATAAACCTCTCTCATGATTAAAAAGTTCCATACATCCTTAATATTCCTTGAAAATAGATCATGATGTATTATTAGGCCAAGCATGGTCTAGAATTGGTCTAGTTGCATACTTGAACTATAGATCCTTCCCTTGTAGGCTCACCTTGAGACTCTTATGAGAAGGTATGAGTACGAGGCTTCTCAAGAACTAGTGTTTCAAGTTATTGAGAAGCCTATGTACTAGGATTATCAAGAACTTGAAACTTGACAACTGACATTGAAATACTTTTGAAAGTATATACACTTCTCTTGTATGATCACTTAATGCCAACCAAACTCTCATAAGCTTTTACTTGCTTACCTCACCAAACTTCACTATGTACACATTCTCATAGGGTCTAGACTAGGTTTATCAAGACAAATTATAATCAATAACTAGTAATTAGATAAGATTTAATGCTCACTTGACCTAAACCTTGACATCAACTAATAGAAGAATCATTAGGTTGCCTTCAAATTCTCTCTCAATAGAGAGACATTAGGTTGCCTTCAAATTATCTCTTGTCACATGGATTCCTTATCACATCAATCAGACAAGATTATACCTAAAATACCACTCACCATGCATATTCACCAGATGCACCTTGACATCAATGACATCAACCTTACCTTGACATCAATGACAACACTTCTCAACAATGTACATTATATAAATCCATCGACCCAAGATGACCTAGTTTGAGGCCTAATGGCTCTATTTCCCACTAAATAAGGTCAACCTAGTGGACCTTGTTGGATAAATTCTTGAGAGGTTTTTGGGTAAAACCTTGACTATACATACCCTTTCACTTCATTTTTAAATACAGGATCATTCAATTTCACATCATTACAGCTCAGAAATCTACTTATACTATCATTTAGAGGTTTCATTGCTTAGATTTTTCCCTTAGAGTAATAACACTTGTTTTTTGGAGGTATTAGATGCATATGGGAAGTCTTGTATCCTAAATTTCATCCTTGTGATCCTTATAGGCCATAAAAACCTCTTATAAAGCACCATTGGCTAAGGGAGAGATTAAGGTATGGTAGGTTCACTTCAATAAGATAAGTATACTCTTAGTCTTTCATATTTTAATTATGTAGATGTTGTAGAAATAATAGATTGAATTGTATCTCTATTTTCTTATATTACTTCTATATTATCTTGAATATAATTATATTTGGTTGTTTATCATCTTCCGAATTTGTGCCACAAGATTTGGTGAGCACTCAATTAGCGTGTATGTTTATTTTCTAGATTAACTTTTACATTAGTTTAATAGATTAGTAAATTTACATTTATTGCATTATAATACCTAGCTAAGGTTATTATTTTATGGAATTTGACTAGAGTCCTTATAAACCTCTCATTTACCATTATGTAAGAATATATCCCTTAGTTAGGTTTATCAGATTGATAATTGGTCATGAACCCAATATAATAAAGTATTGTTAAGCAAATTATTAGTTGATTACCTTGTATAAGCTCAGATAATAATGAGTAGAATAAGTTATAGATCTATCATATTTCACTTGCATACATTATGGTAAACCAGATATAAATCTAACCCTTACAAATTTCTAATTTTTATTTACAGTCAACTAGATCAAGCATGTGGACCCAATTTAACACTTTATGCATAGGTTTTCAAACTTTATCGAGCATGTTGTCCTAGTTCAACCATTTGTGTATAGGTTTTTCAACTTGGTTGAGCCTATCAACCTAGTTCAACATTTTGTGTGATTGGTTTTTAACTTTTTTGATCTTGTTAACTTAATTTCACCTTCTACATGTAGGGTTTTAGTCTCAGCTAACTATATCAAATCGATTGATCCAATATTTTCTTTGGATTTTTGTATATAAATAAATTAACCCACTCAATTATGTTCTTTTATGCATTTTCCTTTTAGCTAACTACATTAATCTAATCGACATAGTTTTATTTTTTATTATTTACTAATTTTGTTTATACTTGATCAACTAGCTTAATTCTATTCAATAATATTTTTTTCCACATTTTTAGATTTAAACACTTGCCTAAACAACCCTATTAAAATAATAATTCATCATCTTCAAGGAAAACTACTACATTAGCCTGGTCAACTTTGTTTTACCTACCAGGTTCACTCTAACCAGCTTAGTACTTTCACTTTGTCAACTTTTACGTAAATTTATTTTGCCACCTTTTAAGTTATATTTTAAATTCAATATTATTTTAACCAATTTTTTAGTTCTATAAAATTGTATTTACATAGTCAACTAGATCAATTGACTCATTTTGGTTTTGTGTCTTTTTCTACCTAGAAAGCTAAGTTAACTTGCTCAATAGTATTATTTATAACCTATTTTTACAACAAATTGAGTTGATAAACTTGATTGTGTTCTATTTTATTCTCCAAATTGATTGACCTATTCAATCTTGTTTTATTTGTTTCACTTTCTAGTTCAAGTAAAGAAAATTAACCTATATTTGTTAGTAATTAATATCATTTTAATTTTTAGTTGATTGCATGTTTATTTATTTTCCAAAAAGTATAACTTAGCTTTTTAAATATCAAATTTTTATTTTATTTTTCACTTTGTTTGGCTTTCCCTAAAAACTATGTACCGATAGTTTTAAAACTACTTAGATATTATTCTAAAGGGCTATTCTATACTATATTTATTGTCCTCATATATCATTTAAAAATATCATGGAATTAGGGGCTTATGCTAATACTCATATCCATATTCTAGAGCTAAACATGGTATTTAGTTTTCATGTACCTCAAAGTGTTTTGGGAATACCTAAGATTTTCCATTTTTATTGAACTTTAGGAATCCATCCATTTATTTGATTATGTGTTGCATTGGTTAGTGATTATAACCAAGAAGCTACTTCCATATTACCCTTAAAATTAGGTTTAGTGGGATATGAGAATGGTACTTCTTATATAGTGCTCTAAAACATTCGATTGACACTATCCAATAGACAAACAAGTATCTTTGAAAGTATACAGTTTTAATCACAACCTTTAGTACATCTTCCTTTTCTTATTTTTGAATAATTAATTAGCATCTAAATTATAATCTTATTGCCTATTATTTGTTATTATATATTGTATTTTAAAATATATTATGTAGCATTAATACGAGTTATGTGTTATGTCTTTCAACTACATCAACCAGGTCAACCTAGTTGCCTGTGTGCTTAAACTATATTTATAACTAAACCATTAGAAATCAAACCACAAATTTTTTTATAGACTATAAAACTCTATCAACAAGCTTGGCCTAGTTTATTCTAGTTTGTTCTATTTTCCTACACAATTGATTAGCTTGACTTAGTCTAAGAAAATATTATTCTGTTAGCCTAATTTTTTAGTTACTTTGACCAACTTGACCTAGTCTAGGCATAGACTATTATTTTTTCTTGATTTTCCAACTAGTTTAATATCTTGACCTAGTATAGTTAAAGTGTTGGTGTAGTGATTTTTTCCATTAGGTTTTGCCTACATGACCTTATGGCCATCCTATGTCAATTAAGCTTTCTTAGGTTAGTTATAAAAGGGTCACATAGGCTAATTATATTTTAATGTAATTATCTAATTAAGAAAATTAGAGGCGTCCTCATGTTGCCCTAATTTTCCTTATATATACTCCACTTTTATTTTTTGGAAGGTAAGACAAGAAAGATAGGTTAATACGATTTTATGCAAGTAGGTCATATTTTACAATATTGTCATGTGAAGACAAGTTTCTTCCTCATTTGTAATTTATCTTTGATTTCATTGCTACATACATATATTTGCTCAATATTCTATGCAAGGATATAAGATCATGGCCAATCTGACATGGTATCAAAGCCATTTTTACTAGTATTGTAGTAATTTTTGTGGTGAAATGTTGATACATTTTCTATTCTAGCAAAAAGAAGGGTTTGGTGGGATTCCTTTGAAAATGCATGCAAAACATTCTATTGGAGCTTTAGATCTCAAAACTAACTACACAATTAGTTTTAGAAGGTGCCAAAACACTTATATCAACTGTAAACATGACTTAGTTATGGAATAATTATTTTTTCCTCTTTTTTTGGCATTCTAAGGCCTTATTTTTCATTTTATAATAAAATTCATACTTCCTATGTTGCTGTGCAAAAATACCTTCTAAGTTTTCTTTTTTAGGTTAAAATCTCAAATGGGTCTCTTACAAAATTTTCATCACTAAAGTATTTTGAACATTTTTAGCTTATCTTAATTTACATGCCATCAAACTTATGTATTACTTACATTTGCAGGTGGTCATTACTTCAGCTCAGTAGTTGATCTATTTCAACTTGCATGCATTGGAGAGTCTGTTGACCAATTCAAAAATTTAGAGGGACATTACTTAGATAGCAAACCAACTTGGACTTTTAGTGATGAGTATCTTCATTTTTATAAGTTAAGTTGTTTGACAAGTTTGCTTGCTTTTCAGTAGACCAACTCAAACTTATGTAGTTATTTTACTAGAAACTTCATGAAGTTAAGCAAAATAATCTAGAAAACTTGGATTATGTTGGAAAGACCAATTTGGAGATGCGTGGCACCTCTACTCAAGTTTTGAAAGGGAGATTACTTCTCCCGCAAAGTAGGTCCAAAACTCTGATGTACACTACAAAAGACTAACTCAAACTTTTGGGGGTCTATTACTTACTTGGGTTTCCATAGGGTCATTACTACCTCTTCCATCTAGTAAAATAGTCTAAGTAAAGCTAATTGAGAAACCTAGATTACTCTTCAAAGATTGACTTGGGTTTTAGAAGGGTCATTACTGATCAACATTAGAAGTAAAGTAGTCTAACAAGTTTGAGTAAAGATATCTAAGAAACTTGGATTACTCTTTGAAGACCAACTTGGGTTTTAGAAGGGTCATTATTGTTCGATGTTAGAAGAAAAGTAGTTTGAGAAGTCCAAATTAATCTTCCAAGACTGACTTGGAATTTTGAAGGGTCATTACTACTCAGGTTTGTGGGGTACCTCTACTTCAATATTTTTATCATTTCTATCTTTTTCAGTAAAAAATTAGGAATATATGGGAGTAAGAACTTGAAAGTGCCATAAATTTCAATTAATAGCTCCATTTTAGGTGTTTTTTTTTGAAAGTGCATATTTTTTTAAGCTCTATGCATTGGTGATATTATTTTAGGCCTTTTATAACATCTATTTTTCATGGTATAATGGCTTAAAACTCACTGTACCTTTCTTAAATGTATTATCAGCTATGTTAGACATCCCTCTCATATTTTATCACACTAATTTATCATAGACACATTCTTGGTGGTGTCTGACATCTACTATTGAACGTGTATTGCATTATAACTAAAGGGGGGTCTTATTTATAGTTCAATGGGGTACTTATACTATGTGTAATCTATTCTTTGATTTCATCTTAATTTTTAAAATTGTCTCAATCTAATCTAAAATAATGGGTCTAAAGATTGAACCACTCACACCATTTAACTATCTTGAATAGAAGTCTAAAATATAACTCACCTTGAGAGGTAAAGAAATTTATCAGATCATTATCGATGAGGAAATTGAGTCATCTATAGATGTATAAAAGGTTAAGTGGTAAAATAAATGAGGTCTATGGGTTATCATGCCTATCAATGTCTTTTGACATCTTATTTTATTTTGAATTTTCAAAAACTCCCAATGAAGTCTGGAGCATCCTAGACAATCTTTTTGGAGTGCAGGACATCATGAGGGTCATGAGCTAGAGAATGAGCTCATCACATTGAGACCAAGTGACCATGACACCCTACAAGAATTATTTACAAAGTTTAAATCATTGAAACTATAATTGAAATAATGTGGCATTGATAAAATAGATGACCAATTGATTTTATCCATGCTTACAAAACTGGGTCATGACTATTCAGTTTTCATCTCTACATTTCATGCTACCAAATGAGCACTTAGATCTAATTGAAAAATTCCATCATTTGATGATTTTGTTACCCATTTGACTTAGGAGAAAGATAAGATAGTTTAAATGGGTTCATTCAAGTCTTTAAAATAACATGCCTTGATTGTTAATCAAGACAAGAAGAAGCCTTTTAGCAGTAGCAAAGAAGAGAAGAAATTGTCTAAACCAGATCTTAAACACAAGAAGAATAAAAAATCAGATGCCAAGCCTAAGGAATCATCAAATGATTACTCCTCAAGTGGGAAACCTAAGAAGGAGAAACTAAAATACAACGTTTACAAGAAACTTGGGCATGATGAATCTTAGTGCATGAAAAATAAGATTAACACCTTGACTAAGATGCTTGAGAAGAGTAACATCAGTGTTCTTGAATCCTCAACTCAAAACACATTTGTACAAAATTATTCAAAGGATAAAGATATAAAAACGAGTAAAAAAAAGGGCAAGGCACTTGTTGTAGTAGCTTCTCAGCGTTTAACTTGGGTTATTGACTCAGGTGCATCCTATCACATGACTTCCTCAGAGGACCTATTTTTTAGAAATAGAGCCATGTTTTATGCCTTCAATTCTCATGGGTGATGACACTTTGGTAGAAGTTAGTGGTAAAATATTATTTGAAGTAAGTGATAATAACTTTAATGATGTTCTATGTAATCCTTCACTATCTACCAATCTTCTACCAGTGTACCAAATCACTCACATAGGTGCGGATAAGTGAGTTGAGTTCACACCTAATTTAGCAATTATCAAGGATCTACAAAATGAAATTTTAATGGATTATGAGAAGGCCAATCATCTATGTTGTATACCTTCTCACAATTTTCCCTAGATTAATCTTTAGCTGTATTGATTATTCATGTCGATGGAGTGAAAAAACTATGGTATGAATGGTTTGGCCATTTAAACTACCATTTCCTAATTGCCTAGAGCAAATTAGTTGTCAGGACATGGCCTTAGGGTTACCTAAAGTCAAATTATTGGATGGCCTATGGAATGGATACATTATTAACAAGCATCTAAAAGAGAAATATGATAAGGGCAAAGTAAGAAGAGCTGAATAGAAGCTAGAAATTGTCCATAGTGACATAGTAAGTCCATTTACAAAACCTTCATTCAATAAGACCAAATACATACTCACATTCATCGATGAATTTTTGAGGTACACTTGGGTGTTTTTTCTCAAAAAGAAATCTAAGTTCTTTGATCACTTCAAGGACTTTAAGGCACTTATGGAGAAGTAGTTAGATTGTTCCATCAAATCTTAAAGATTGCTAATGGTGGGGAGTATGTCAACAATAGGTTTGAATAGTTTTTCACATTGAAGGGGATTAAAATGCAACAAAAAATTCCATATAGTTCTTAGTAAAATAGTGTGGTTGAATTTAAGAACCATACCTTGAAGGAAATGGCCAACTGTATGCTTCAATCAAATTCTCTTGCTTCTCAATTTTAGGTCAAAGCACTCAACTATGCATGCTACATTCAAAACTATATTCCACATAAAGATCTAAAAAGAATCACTCCTTTTGAATTTTGTGATTGTCATAAGCCCATAGTGGATCACTTTTGAGTGTTTGGATCACAAATAATGGCTTGTATTCCCAAGAATAAATTGAAGGTAATGGACCCTCAGAGTTAGTCTTATATCTTTATGGGGTATGTAGAGGGTACTCAGGGATATAGGCTTATCCATCCTAAAAATCATGAGTTTTTCATAGAAAAGAGTTACATGTTTCATGAGGGCCCACTTGAACTCACTAGTGGCACTCCAAACTCTCTAAAAGTCTCACTGGGCATTGATTCTACCTCAAACAATGATTTGGATCCACCTCAAAATCCTCTTGATGATTAGGATGACTCTTCTTTTTCTTCAAGTTCAAGTCATGCGAGTAGTGATGAGGATTTTCCTCCTCCATCTCACACTCACACTATAGATGATGATGACTCACCTATTGATTCTCCAATCTCATATAATTCTGGTCCCATTTAGGCTAGATAGACACTTCAAAGTGCTAGGAATTAGGTTGAAAATCCATCAGATATAAGGTAGACATGTTCACAATTTCAAGGGACTTCACATGCCTACCTAGCTATTACCTCAGATCTGCAAACCTTTCATGAGGCATCTAGAATTCTAGAATGAAATTTTGCTATGTAGGAGGAGTATAGTTCCCTAATCAAGAATAAAGCATGGGACTTGGTCCCTCTTCCTAAAAAAAGAAAATTGGTCCATTGTAAATGGGCTTATCAAACTAAGTATGGTGTTAATGTGTATATTTATAAGTACAAAGATAATCTAGTTGTAAAGGGGTTTTCTTAGGTACCTATCATAGACTACACCAAGACATTTTCTCCTATAGCCAAGATGATGTCTATTAGACTCAATCTAACCATCATAGTCACACATCGATGGGATGTTCACCAAATGGATGTTAAGAGTGATTTTCTACATGGTGACCTCAAATAAGAGATATACATGGAGAAAACATAAGGATTTATGGAAGATTCCTCCTTAGTTTGAAAACTCAAGAAATCTATCTATAGACTCAAATAGGCCCCTCGAGTATGGTATGCTAAAATAGACTCCTTTTTCCTCACAGTTGTGTTCACCAAATGCCACTTAGATTTAAATGTCTACATCTTATGGTAGGATAATTCTCTTCTGATCCTAGTTTTCTATGTGGATGACTTGATGATTACAATGAACTCACAATCATCCACCTCAAAAGTGAAAACTACACTTTTAGACATATTTTCAATGATAGAATTAGGATTACTACATTATTTTCTCAAGATTGAAATCATTTAGTTGGATTCTAGGATAACTCTATCATAATTCAATTATTCTCTTGATTTGGTTGTGATGTTTAACATGGTTGATTGTAAGCCAACTCCTACTCCCTTCTTGTCTAGTGTAAAGCTTGAGGCTGATTGTCCTACACTATTTGTTGATGCAAATCCACATCAACAACTTGTGGGTAGTCTTATCTATCTCACACACAATAGACCTAACATATCTTATGCAATTGGCATGGTCTCTTAGTTTATGTAGGAGCCACATGAATCACATTAGAAAGTAGCTAAGCAAATTCTACACTACATTCAGGGTTCACACAACTATAAGATACACTATAGAGTAGGAATAGAGGTTGATTTTATTAGATACATAGATTTAGATTGGGATGGAGATATTTAGAGTCAAAAGTCCACTTTAGGTTATAGTTTCTCACTTGGTTCAGGTCCAATAAGTTGGTCAAGAAAGAAACAACTTATAATTGATTTATCATCTGCAAAAGTAGAATATAGAGGAGCTATCAATCCCACCACTAAGGCAATATAGATTCAATGGATTCTCATTGATTTTGGTATATAATTTCATAAGCCAACAATCATCTAATATGATAACCAAAGGAATATCTAGATTTTTAGGAATCTAGTTCTCCATCAAAGGATCAAACACATAGAGTTTCACATGCACTTCATCAGGGAGCTTATTAATAAGTCATTTATATTCATTACTATCCAACATCAAATTATATTGTAGATATTTTGACCAAGCCCTTTATAGAGAGTAAATTTTTTCAACTACAAGCTCTCATTGGGGTTAGGGATGCTTCACCTTCTTCTTCCTCCTATGGAGGTTCTTCACTATGTACTTGGATACCTGATCAATCTTTCAATGTCAGGACCTAATTCTTATCTCACATATGCTACACTTAATGGGGGTGTTAGTATAATGATTTTTCCCATTGGGTTTTGCCTACATGGCCTTATGGGCATTCTATATCAGTTAAGCTTCCTTGGGTTAGTTATAAAAGGGTCATATAGGCTAATTATATTTTAATGTAATTATCTAATTAGTTAGAGGATTCCTCATGTTTCCCTAATTTTCCCTATATGTACCCCACTTTTCCTTTTTGGAAGGTAAGACAAGAAAGATAAGTTAATGCAATTTTATGCAAGCAGGTCATATTTTGAAATATTATCATGTGAAGACAAACTTCTTCCTCCTTTGCAATTTATCTATGATTTCATTGCTACATACATAAATTTAATCAATCTTCTATGCAAGGATCTAAGATCATGGCCAATCTGACATAAAGATGGTTTTGTTTTCTTAATTTCCCAACTAGAACAACTTACTCAACCTAGTCTAATTCTAGCTTTTTCCATTTCATTACCTATTTAACTAGTTCGACTAGCTCAACCCAGTTTGATTCCATACATTTATATCATCCTATCTATCTAACCATATCAACTAGCTCAATTATATTCATTTTTAACTTTTAGATTCTCATTCCCTAACAAGTGTTTAAATTAGTTTTTTCATCATGAAACATCTTTTTGATGAAGCTACAGATAAAAATAAAACTACCATGATGGCCTTTATTAATTCTAATAAAGTCTATAAGACACATTCTGTGGTATTTAATCTAGGACTTAGCAATATCCATGTTACTACTAGAACTACTAACTATAAGATTCCTCCCTATTCTATTTCACTTAATCATTTATTTCTATAAATGGTAGAGGATGAAAGTGACCTAAAATATAGGTTTAAATGATCATTTTAATTAGTGAAAACCCCCAAAATTTGGGTGAGTATCCCACAATAATTTACAACCTTATGATGGGAACTTATATTGGATAATCCCATTCACCTTCACCTATATTTTTTATAGGATTTGGGGTAAGTCATCCTAAAACTTATATCACCCCTTTTTCCTATCTCATACCTCCCTATAATAGCATGACATCATCTTCCAAAGCTTCTTCATCCTCCATGTCAACCTTTTCTACAAACATGGTAGGTGTGAATTTTAGTGGGTCTACTCAAAATACCCATATCAATGACCAATTCCATACATATACTAGTGCATATCAAACTATTAATGCCTCTCATAATGCTAATACATCCCATGTGATTTTTTCTAGTTAAAATAAAATTAACACTAATTAGTTTTTATCAAAAACTTTAAATCAAATGGATACCTTTTAAACAAATAGTTCCAACCAAATGATGAAAATTCAAAAAAAATAATGCATTTACAAAACCCACCTCAACCTACTAAATAGGGAATGCAAAATCCTAATACCTCCCACCCCACTTATAGATGCACATGGTAACCTCATACCACAACGCCTACTTATTAAAAAGGCTATTAAACACTTAAAAAATGAACCTCTAGTCCCTCAAATTCTAAATATTGACATAGGTGGCATTATTTCCACTATCACTTATAATGGATCCACTGATCTAACTTTGCATTCAAATACTTTTGTGAATTTATACAAAGATTGGGTTAAACTTAAAAACTTTGATTCTACAAATATAGTATCTAAAACATTTTCAAGTGATGATTTATATTGGTATTAACAAATTAAAACCCATTCTATAGCTAGTTTGGAATATTTAGTCAATGCATTGGTTTAATAATTCCAAACCAATGGTCTTCCTGAAAATAACTTAGCTCATTTTATCAATTACAAACAGTTAGAATCCAAAATGACACAAGTTTTATTCAAATGATGGAAAGATTTGTATAACAAAGCTAATCATAATATGTTTGATGAAAATATATTTCATCTTTTCCATTAATTCTCTTCAGTCCAAATTACAATATCACATATGGATTATTTCACCAAAATCCTTAGAAGAATCCCTCAACCAAGATGAACATCAATATTTCCTTATATGAAAATTTAAGCCTTTACACCCTCCAACAACAACTCAAATGCTTATGAAAGATATAAGTAGACTTGCAACTAATGATGGTGTTATGGATACCCATGATTCCATACACACCATTCAAGTCATTGCCCCAAGTAAACCCATGGAACCTAATATTTTATTATCAATTTCCAACAATTATCATCCTAGTTATACATTTTCTCAAGTACATAATGTAGATGTCCATAAACCACTTTCTTTATTAGAAATTCAAAATCATCTCCGATGACCTTCCCCATGAGATCTTGACCTTATGAAGCCTACAAAACATTGTTATGATCCCCAAAAATTTTGTTGCTTTCTTGTAAGTTTAGACCATTCTCATGAAACTTATCACCAACTAAGGAAATTTGATATGGATTATCTCCTTGGACCTAACTTTGATCATGAATTACTCATACATACACATAAATAAGCTTATCAAATAACAGCTAAGGATCATAAAACTAAAACCAAACATGAGACCTTAAATAAAGAAAATTTTCATTTATCTATTTATAAATATCCTCTTCCTAATCATCAAGCTAACACTAACCAAACTCTTACTATCAACAACATAAGAAGGCTGATGAATCTTAACATAAATGATGAGAATGTTGTCAACATTAATAATATGAAGAAATTAGGTTTCTATATCAATCATTATAAAGCCTCCAACCATAAAAATTTACTAAAGTTTTGTACTATTCATGACTCTTACCCATCCCATCTCATACAATTAGGGCATGGGGAACTAATTTCAACAAATTCAACAAACCCACAAGTGTCAACTCTAACAATGAAAATAGACAATACCTTACATATTATTGATATAAGTTCTACACCTCCATTAACTAATACACTAAAATTAGAAATTTTAAAACCTTATACTATTGGTACTTCTTCCTCTCAAATATAAAAACAACTAATGATTCAACCACATCATCTAAAACAACATAAAAAAATACAATTAGTCAACCCACATTAACCAAATATAATATAAGAATACCTTATCAAAATTAATTTCAATGCACTTTCGATATACTTTCAAATGATCTACTACAACACTATGCACCTTTATCAAATAAAATTCTAATGGGATATGACAAATGGGATCTTATAGTTGAACTTTCACATCTCCCATTTTGAATCCCTTTTTTATAACTCATATAACTTTTCCTCATCATCGTAATCATCTAATCCAAATATTATTTGAAATTAACATCCCTCATCCCCCATTTATGGGGCAAGAAACTACTTTGTCAAGATCTGAAGATAACATCCTTTAGAAGTGTGAAGAAATGGCTGTCTATGTTAATGAAATAGAATAAACCTTTTTTTTAATTAAATTCCTTCTCATACATGATTCTTGATGATATATTACTTCATGTAGATGATTCTCCATTTTTCATTAGCATCTAAATAGGAGATATCTAAGTTAAATGTATAGTAATTAATGAAGGTTTAGGCACGTGTATAGATTCCCTTGATTTTATTAAAAAACTTGGATACTCTAAATATAACCTCAAATATATTTAAAGTACATGCCAAGGATATAATAAAATAAAAATACTTCCTTTAGGTTATGTTTGGATCCTTATCACGGTTCCCCTTATCATGGTGCATGTCAAAGTCATTACATTTAACTTTTCACTTTCCTATAACATTTTACTCAGTTGGCCTTAGACACATTGCATGAAAGCATTGGCCTCGTCAGCATGATAATGTGTTAATTTCCCTATAATGGTGTTATATACAAGATTTAAGGAGATATCAATCCTTGGAATTTTGACCAACTCCAAGAAAAAGGTGCTTTTAAAATACCTACCCTTGAATCTTTACCTAGAATCCCATTTTATGAATCATAATGTTTTAATAATATAATAAATTCTACTATGGGATACAATGGTCATCCTAAATTGAGAGGAAACATATCACCTAATCTTATATATTTAGACAATGAAGAACCAAATGAGATAAGTTTAAACATTACAATTTTTGATCTCTCCCCTAATATAATCTCTTAATTACCTCCTCTACAACCTTGATATTATCAAAAATCATTATATGATATTTATATCACTCTAAAAAAACTAAAAAATCCATCCCTCATACCTCTTCAACTGATAAAATCATTGATGCATGTATTATTGATCTTCATAATCCTAATTACAATGATAGGTATTCCCTAGATGATCCATTTTAACTAGCTTTGCTCAAGATAAAAATATAGATATACTTAGATACCATTCTTATTCATAGTGTTATCTTAGTTTTATTCATGTAATTACTTTTACTTATATATTTATTGATATTAGTTCTTCTCATATCATTCATAGTTCTGAGATAGAGCACACACACACCACTCCTTTAGTTCCTATTGAGACTCTTTGAAGTATGCTTGTGGACCATGATATGATATGACCTTACAAGTTATATAGCTATCATAACCATTCCAACTTACTTCCTCTAAATATGTTATCTACACTACATCGACCTATTATGATCTCATCTCATGATGTGGCCCAAACTAGAAATGATCCTATTATGAGTTCTCCTCTTAGTGGTTATGGAATATTACCTATTGACCAAATTTAGTCTACATACCAAAAAATTCCTAGTCCAAGAGTTCAATGGAAGGACCAAGATCATGATTTAAGAGTGACTCATTATCACAAAGAATAGATAAAAATCAAATAGAGATCATATAGAGTGAAAAGATTTTGAAAAATTTTAAACTTGCTTGAAGTGTATTTCATCAAATTATAAGGGACATGTTTGTAGAGCAAAGAAAAATCATCTAAAAGTCATTCAAGCCTTCAAGAATCAAGTAACAATTCAAGTAAAACATGTAGAAGGGATTACAGACCCTGGAAAAGATAAGTACAAAACCTTTTGGGCTAAGTCTTTACTTTGAAATTCCTTCAGCTTTCATTGCTAAGTGTTGAATTCTTTCAGACCTTTTAATTGACTAAGTGTTCATTCTCTCAGGCAAATTCTTTCAGGCTTTTATTTTTCTAAGATAATTTTTTTCAAGACTCTTTTTTTGGCTAAGTATTGAATTCTTTTAGAAAATATGTTTGAAGTAGAAGAAAATACCCATTTCTCTCAAGGAAATTGTTCCAAACCAATTTCCCTGAAGACCTATTTCTTTTAGAGAAATTATCTACATCAGAAAAGGTTGTGTCATTTATTTTAGGAAAATTTTCCAAATAATCTTCCCAAAGGGTCATTCTATAGGAAAGTAGTCTAATAAAAAATTCCAAAGGGAATTTTTTCAAGCAAAGTGTCCCAAACACTTTTTTTGAAGGATATCTTTCTATTACAAAGTGTCCCAAAACATTTTACATAAGGGTCTTTTTCTCAAGAAAGTAAACCAAACAAAAATTCCAAAGGTTCATTCTACAAGAAAGTGGTCCATTTTCAAAAGTCCTAAAAGATCATTTTTCAAGGAAATGGTCTTATACATTTTTTCAAAGGGTATTTTCTTCAAGAAAATTATCTTGAGACAAAGTCCTGAAAGATTATTCTCTTGACAAAGTGATTTATACAATTTTCTTGAAGGGTCATTTCTTAGGAAAATGGTCTAGTTTAAGGTTTTTGAAGGGTATTTTTGTAAGGAAGGTGCCCAAACAAGATGTACAATAAAATGTCTAAAGGAAAATATCCCAAAAAATTTGTGATCCAAATAGTTGCACAAATGTCAATTTTAGGCTACAAAGAATAGCCATGTGAATTCAAAAGGTCAAGGATGGCCCCATAAGTGTCAAATTCAAGCACAAAAGATGACCATTAGTTTTTAAATATGTAGTGATAGTCATGTAGACATTAAATACATTTTCAAATATGTCGAAGTTTAAGCTTTGATAAATAGCCATTTGTACTTAAATGGGTTCAAAGTTGATGGTCTACGTTTAATTCAAGTAAAAGTCTAGAGGCATGCATGAAGTCAAGAAGTCAATAAGAAATTAATGTGAATGTAAAATTTAGGCCACAAAAAGTAACCATTTGGTTTCAAAATGTCCTTAAAAGGTTTAAAGTTAATCAAGATCTAATGATCCATGGGAGCCCTTATACTAAAACATGAGATCTAATGATTTGTGCTAGAGTTAAATAGGTCAAAAGGTCCCTAGGTTAAGGCCCTTAAGGATCTACAAATTAGACATGATCTAATGGTACATGTTCATTGAGCTGAGATCTAATGGTGAACATTCACTAATAAAGGGATGAGTCCAAGCTAAATCAATGATCCACATTTGATATTATAAAATATCCAATGATGAGTAGTGGCTGGTAGGTTAATGGACCTAGGTAGATCAATGACATGCATTCAATTGTAGAAATGTGATCAATGGAGTGAGATGGGTCAATAAGTTATCATAATATATGGGACCAATAAGAATAAAGACATTTGGGCACAATAAAATATATTAAGTCAGTTTTTGATGGCCAATCAAACAAAGGTAAATCCAAACATTTTTGATGAAAGTCAATAGAGCAGTTTTTGACTTAGGCATGTAAATACAAATGAACCATAGCTTGGATATGTTCTAGATGGAACCAATGAGACCAAGAATTACAAATAGAGTTATATATGGGTAAAATAGGTCATTTGGACCTAATACAAAGACTAGTGATTATGAAACAAGGTTAAATAGTTTGTATGTTTTGTATGAATGTTGTGACTATGTGAAAACCAATAGTATAAGATTGGTTTTTCATATATAAAATGGAACCAAGTTCAAGTTGGAATAAATACATATGTAAATGTGATCATAAGGAGACATGTCTCACATATTATTAGGGTCACTTTTTAATGAGCAGATACAGTTGGCCACCCAAAGTAGATGTGGCATAATTCTGCCAATTCCAAGCAATGATCCTTGTCAGTAGATCATTATATGATAACATGGAGTTATAGGAAGAGACTTGGTGATTAGATAAAGATCAAGTGAGAATTGAATTCTTTTACAAGGCCTTGAAAATTATGCCTTCTTGATAAGATCTTGAATCAACATCCTTGAGAGTGTTAATCCATCGAAAGTGGTTGGGCCTTTTTTAATGCACAACTCTCTCTCTCTCTCTCTCTCTCTCTCTCTCTCTCTCTCTCTCTCTCTCTCTCTCTCTCTCTCTCTCTCTCTCTCTCTCTCTCTCTCTCTCTCTCTCTCTCTCTCTCTCCCCCTATAAATATAGGCTTTCAAGACTTAAAATTGATCCCTCTCTCCCTCTTTTGGTATGACTAAAATCTACTGAAATTTGTACTGTGACACCTTTTTGATAAAATAAAGACTAAATTCCATCCTTTTCTAAGCTAGATCAAAGTGTGTTTCCATGAATTTATGTATTGTGGTTAAGTGAATGTATGTACCTTGCTTATGTCTAAGTTTTTGTCACCTTCAATAAGTTCTTAGTAGTTATTACAGGTTATTATAAGTGTAATTTACAATTTATTGTCCAACTTGAAAGTGGAATTCTCTTGTTAATTTGATAATTGATTAATGACTTATTCTAAAATATTTATGTGAGATTGATACTATTTGGTCTTTAAAGTGTTTTTATTGTGTGAGTTTGAGTGATCAAATCATTGGTGCATCACCTCTTTTACATGATTTATAAGTTATTTTCAAAATCTCTCTCCCTTTTCCAAATAAGTTCTTGTTTAGGTTTAGTGTAGGTGATAGATCCACAAGGAATATAGATTTATTCAAAGGTCTGATCCATTATTAGGATACCCATAGCCTAGGATTAGTCCTATGTTGGACTATATTTGAGTAGGAAAATCTGAAAAATCCCCTTACTTAGCTAGGGTGTAAATCTATAACACCAACACTACCTTTACGTATGTTTGATCCTCTACCACCATGATGGGTAGATGACCCTTATTATGAGATCCATAAATTTAATAGTCATTGGGCCAAGGATGTTTATGTGCATCATTATCATCAAGCCTTAGGTTTTACTTCTATTATAGATAGCCAAATTCCACCATCTCCTACTACACAGACTTATTGATTTCATGGTACATATAATCATTCTTATTTTCATTACTAATAGATTTGGTAGTACATTGATACACTTCATCTAGAGAATGCATGGTTTATAAAAAATATCCTACCACCTCCTAATATACTACTAGAATACATCCCTAAATATAGGGAAGTATATTATCTTTTTCATTAGTGTACTACGCACCATACAGATATATGTTGAGTGATTAACACTTTCATGACTTTCCATGGCCTACACAATCACCAAATCAACCTCATTCTCCATGACATTCAAAGATAAAGGTTCCACCTTCTTTTCCACCTATATCTACTCACAGATATGAGGATTCTCATTATACTTCAACGTTAGTTCCTCACATAGATAATCCCATATAGGAGATACCTTATGAGCATCATTCTTCTTATAACATATCTACCTTCTCTATAGAGATGATACATCAAGATTTATTTTCATGACTTTTTATAAAGATTGATGACACTCTGATTAACATTAGAATTTAGCTACATAAGGATGTATAAGATGTTAAGGATGATATTTGTCACAATATTTATGAACACTTCTGGTGTTTTCTCACATTTTTCATTACATTACTATATTATTTGGATTTAATTTATGAGCATGTATGGATCTTATGTTTCACTTATCATTTAAAAATGTCTTATGGGTTAATTTCATCTTCATAGATTAATTTATTTTTCATGGCTTAATTTCATGTTTCATGAATTAAATTCATTATCATTTATTTATCCCTTATTCTCTTTAGGTGGGCTTCTCTTTTATGTTTATTATGTAATTTTATCTAAATTCAAGATAGTTATTATTATGACATGGTTCTAAATTAACACCTCTTTACCATCCTATTTTTACCATATGATTAGTTAACAATCATATTTCTTATTGTAACACTATATCCATAGATATTTTTGATCTCCATCTTTTTCCTTATTTTCCCTTCATACTAATCACATATAGTTAGTATTAAGATTACATACTAGTTTATAGGAAAACCTAATTATTTAGTAACATGAAAAAATCTCTAGGTATTGTATATCTTATAACCAATACTATAACTTATTTGTGTTTGTCACTTTTATCACTAATTTTTGGTTATTCTCAATCCGTATAGAAGAGGAATAAAAAAATCCATAAAAGTTAAAATCCAAGTCATTTTAAACAAAAAGGTAATGATAAAAAGAAAAAATAAACATTTAAAATCACACCAAATGATGTGACTCATATCTTAGCACATATCCTATTCCAAGTCAAAGCTCAAACTCCATAGCTAGCCTCATGATAGAGCCAAGATCCATTGGGGTGCATAAGGTTAGTAGACTGGGATGTGAGATTTTATAATTCTCTCTAGTGCTACCTACTTTCTCACACAAGTACCCAATCTTCACAATAGACTGATGGCTCTATAAGGGGTTCCAAATAATGGGGAACACATTATGGGAAGATAAGTCCATTTTAATTTTTCTAGTATATATAACCTTCATGATATGATATTAGTACTATAGTTATTTTCCCAAAATTTTGTTTTTATTTCAAACAAATATCTTTTTAATTTGACATCCACTAAATTTTTAGTATTTATCTATTTACTTAATATGTCTCATGCCTACTAAGGTTTATTATAAACACATATATCATGATTTATCCATTCTATATTTCATTAGAACATTCCCAATATTCTTACTTCATGAATATTGTTTGTTAGCTAATCATACCCCTTTGGTTTTCCATTTTTTGAGTTTGCAATGTAAGACCTTAGATAGGACTATACCTTCCTCACAAATATCTTCTTATCATCCATAAAAAAATTTCTCATTATTATCATTTACCCCATTGGTTTACCCTTTGTGAGTTGTAGTGTAAGACCTTAGATAGGACCAAGCTTTCCTTACAAAGTAAACTAAAAAATTCATACCATGATTAGTAAAAAAAAAAATATACTTATTGATTTTAACATTATTTTTACTTATTACATTTTTCACACTTCTCAACTTTTTAGTGTGTTTTACATTGTATTTTACTATTTACAATTTTTTTACATTTTACATACTCCCCAACTTTATTTACTATGTATTTGTGTCACATTTTATCATTTAAATTCACTTATGTCTTACACGCTTTGCAACTTGATTTAGTGTGTTTTATATTTTTTATATTTGTCTTACATGGGCTAGTCTAATGATAAGTGTTGTCATTGATGTCAAAGTGCATCTGTTGAAGATGTTTGGTGAGTGTTATATGAGATATGTGCTTGTGTAATTTATGTGACAAGGAATCCATATGACGAGAGAGAATTTGAAGGTAACCTAATGTATTTCTGTTAGGAGAGAATTTAAAGGCAACCTAATGATTATTCTATTGTTTTTTGTCAAGTTTGTTAAAATGGTTTAATATTTCTATCTGATGATTTTTTTTTTTTTGATAACATCATTGAGGTAAGCATGTTTTGAGTACTAGTCCTTAAGTATAAGGTGTCTTGAGAAGCCTAGTCATAATAAGCATAATCATATCATGAGCATGATGAGCATAAAAAGGTATGTACATATGTATGAAATTATTTTAGGAGCATGTAAGTCATGTGATCAAGGTGTATAATAATCAAAGAGTGTTTCAAGTTTAGTTATCAAGATTAAAGTGCTTTATAAGCTTAGTCATGACACTAGTTATAACATGTAAAGTTTTAGTGAGAAGGTTTAATCATGGTGGCTTGGTGAGATGAATAAAAAAAGTCATAAGAGGATATATGAGGTTGCTTGGGTATGTATTTGAATCATTTTATCACTCATAAGAGTCTTAGGGTGAGCCTACAGGGGTAGGATCTATAGATCAAGTCTACAACTAGACCCTATCTAGACCCTATCTAGACTAATAAGGCATCATGATCTATTGTCAAGACATATGAATGATGCATGGCTATGTATAATCATGATATAGGTTTTTTGGGAATGTGAGTTAAGTATTGAGAACCTAAAAATAAGTTTAAAGGTCATATAAGGACCTAATGAGGTGTGAAGACTCAAGTGTAGTAAAGAAAGATGAAAAGAGCATGGCCTATTGAGGTATCAAGATCAGTTTCCATTGCATGTGTGAGTAGGTGAGAATTAAAAAAGGTGATTCAAGTTTTTTCAATCATATTCATGAATTTTCAAGTCATTTTTTTTCAAGAAAAGGCATGAAAAGTGGTTTTGAGGTCTCTTATGTGCACATAATGAAGGTTTCTCAACTTGAGAAGGAATTTTAGGTGTTCATTGGAACATGTAACCTCTGCATGAGAACTTGATATATTGAGGATATATAGGGAAAGGTCTTAGATAATATATATAGGGATCATTTTTACAAATGAGGGGTATTCCTTTATGAACAATCATTAACACCAAAAATAGTGTTAACGCTCTCTAAAACCCTAACAAGTACCCAAGGTTAAAGAATTTATTCTAAGATACTCAAAATATATTGGTATGAATATTTTAGTGATTTAAGGTTGTAGTAAACTCTCCTAGGAATCTCCAAGTGTGACTGAGTCTTTAGGTGAGTGAGTGGACCCTATAGGAAAGGCCTTGTTCTATGAGATTTGTTATAGTAGTTATAATTAACCAAGTCAAAATTACTAAATAGATGAAATAAAAAGTTTGAGACTTTTATTTTTTTTCCATGTTGGTTTTTGGATATTTTATATCCCTCATGGGTGCTAAATTAGTCATCTAAGTTGACTAGTTGCTAATAGACCTAACGGTGAAAATAGTGTGAAACCTAAGCAACAATGAGAAGATGTTTAGGGATGTGTTATCATGGAATACAGATGAATAAAAGTGCATGGATATATTTTGAAATAATTTTAATAAATTTTAATTCTAGATATAATTTTTAGGGATCATTTTATATATCAAAAATTTGCTCATAAGTTGACTTGTCTAGCTCAGTGAGGTGTGTATATAGTAAGGTCATGAGATTGGTCTATAAAAGCAATGTTTCCATTTGAACATATTATATTTATATGTAATAATGGTATAATTATAACATAAGATAATCCAAATACATAATGAGTCTTTTAAAGTGTTCATATAGGTGTTGAAGGTTAAAATCATCATGATTGGTCTTCAAGGTAAACTAGCAGTTCTAGGTAAGCAAGTTACAATGATGCATTTAAGGATCTATGCCATAAGTAGAATAATATAATTTATATGATGTTTATATTTGGGACTTATATTTCCTATAAATTATTTTTTTAAAATTTAAATTTAGTGAAAGTGGTTGAAATGTTGAAGCAAAAATGGCTTGTCTAGCTGAGTGAGGTATGTGAGAGAGAAGGTCAACAAATTGGTCTGAAAGACCAATAGTTTCCATTATAGATTATAATATTTTTGATGGAGGTTTTTATTATTATGTTTTAGGTTAATTTTAAATAATTATAAGTCATTATTTATGTTCTTTCATATGTCATAATTTTAAGTTTCCATGATTGTGTTTTGAGGCTAGTTCACAGTTTTGAGTGAGCTATTTGTAGAGAAGGGTTTGAGTCCTTATGCCATAAGTTGTGAAGTATAAATCACATAGTGATGAGGATAAGGTAATTTATTTTATTTATATGTTATTTTTTACCATGTTTTTTTGAAGAAAAATTTCTTTATGCTTTAGTTGTTCAAGATAGACTTTCGAGGTATGCACATGCCTAATTGGGAACAATACTAATGACATGATTCAAGTGGTAGTTGAATATAAAAGTTGTTATGGAGAATATATGAGATTATTAGGGGTCTATTTTAATTTAATATTATATTTTAATACCATTTTAAATATTCTACTATGTTTCAAGGAAGGTAAAGTGTAATGTGTCCTAAAGTAGACCTAATGGGATTAGGTCTCCATGAGACCTAAAGATGAAATAAGGCCTAATTGAGGTATGTCAGACCTAAATGGACTCAAATAGTGTTTTATTAATGTTTAAAAGATGTATTAATATATATTTTATGTTTTAACTAAGGTTCTTAAGGTGTTTGGCTGACTAAACGATAATATGAGTAAGAGACTTGTATATATACAAGACAATTTTAGGTCTATTTGTGTGTGTAGAGAACAAGTGAATAAAATAATATAGTGTAGAGCATAAAGAGGTATTTTATACCATTAAAATAGTATAAAATATCTATTATGAATATTTTATATAGGTTATATATATGAAAATTATATATATGAAAACCAAGGTCATATGACCTAATCAAGTCAAGAGAGGGTTATTTGAGCAAAGAAGCCTAAAAGGCAGTTTGAGAGGGATAATAGTGGGAAAAGATAAAATAGTGGTCATCATAAGTTGGTTTAGAAATAATTTTTGCACAAGGTGATCAAATAAATTATGTGGTTTAGTTGGTGTTGAGTCATCTAGGGAGTTGGTGCCTCCTTGAAAGTTGGTTCTTGCTAAAGCCTAACTGAGTTAGTGTTTATCTATTTAGGATTGGTGCTCCATGTGAAGTGGATGCTTTACTAAATTTTGTGTCTATCTATATTACTATAGTATATTTTTATATTATTATTTTTATTCCCCTTGAGGTTTTCCCATATATATGATGTGTTCTTATGTTTTACACTTATGTGGATAGATGTTTATGCTTGCAAGATCTATATGCTTGTTTGAATGTTTCATTATTGCTTAAGTGAGATTGTTAAGATTTTTTTTAAAGATTGATTCACCTCTATCATATAAATTTTTTTCCCAAATTTTTTTATTAGATCTTAGTACTTTGAATCAAGTCTAAGATCCTAAAGGAAATCCTAAAAATAAGGATGGCTAATCAACAAACTCAACATGTAAGGCTCCATTATTAAATGGATCTAATTATGAATTTTAGAACATTAGGATTAATATATATTTGATGTCTCAAGGACATAATAATTTTTTGTTATTTATGGATGGATATAGTGCTCTTCCTATTCCACTAATTGATGCAATAGGTAAGAAGGGTAGTGAAAACAACTCAATGAATGCTAGTCAATGAATGCCATTATTTATGGCCTATAAAAGATATACCTTATAAATGTGATGCACTATGTATCATCCCAAGAGATATGGGAAAAATTGAAAAATATTTATGAAAGAGACAACAAGGTGAATATGGCTAAGTTATAGACCCATTGAAGGTAGTTTGAAAGTTTGAAGATGAAATAATTGCATCTTGCCTATTGAAGGTTGATGAATTATAAATGTCGAGGATTAGGATAATAAGTAAAATAATATATAGTTTTTCAAAAGGTATTGATAATAGTAACTCATAGGTTTGATTTTAAGGTATTTGTAGTAGAATAAATGCAAGATTTTGATAAGATTAAGATGGATGGGCTCCATGGCATCTTGACTACCTATGAGATGATAAAAAATGAAGGAAGACATCCTAATAAGGAAGTAACATTAAAAATTAATAAGAATTCAAAGACCAAGAAGGTCAAGGATGAGGTATGTTGAGATGTTGATGATGATGTACTAATATCCATGTTTTTTAAAAAGTTAAGGTTTGGATGTATTAAGTACAAGGGTAAGTTTCATTTCAAATGTTTCAACTATGGTAAGATTGGTCACTTTACATCCAATTGTCCTAACAAAGATAAAATTGAGCATAATGAAGAACATGATGAAAATTATGGAGATGATAGAAAGGTCTATAAGCCTGACAAGAATAAGAAATATTTTATGAAGTATGAAGGTAGGAAAGGGTCATTCAAGAATAAGAAAAGTTTCTACACCAAAAAAGATAATAATTCATCTGATATAAGTGAAACAAGTACATCTAATAATGATGATGGTAGTAATGAACTGAAACATGACAATGAAACCTTATTCATGACCATATAATCAGAAAATGAGAGTTACTTAAATGGAAAAGGCCTTATGGTTGATGTAAAATCTAATGAAGAAGAATTTTAAGTGAACCTTGAGATAGAATAGGTAAGTGCCCTAGAGGATTTAAAATTCTAAATAAGAAAGCATCAAAAACTAAGATCATTAGTTAAATATTATAAAGATCATATTGGTTTGTTTGAGGAGAGATCGAGTAACACATCTAAGGAGTATGATGAGATCATCAATTATATTGAATCATAATTAGATATAGTCACTAATAGATTAAAATCTAAAGAGAAAGAATGCACCAAGTATGAAACTAAAGTGAAATACTTAAAATCTAAGTTGGATCAAACACCTAGAAAGGTGAAGACCTTTATGAAATTTGAAAATAACACTAAGGATTTAGATGGAATATTGATTAGTCAAAAGTCTACAAGTGATAATATTGGTCTTTGTTTCAAATAAGACCAAAAAGAGGTAGCTTAAGTCAAGGAAAAGGCTATTAAAGACAAAAAATTCAACATAAAGAGACTAATCAGATAGCTTAATACTGTGAGGTATGATAATTCATTCAATGGTTAATGTTTTGGATGCAATCAATATGGTCATAGAGAAAGAGAGTGTATAAGACCCTCCAAGAATGAGTACTCATGGGACTATGGAAAGAGTCATAGTTTAAATTATTTAAGAGGTATGTATGAGTTTGTTTGATATAGTTGTCATAATGTGGGACACATTGCTAGATTCTATCCTAATAAAGATAGAAGGACATCAAGTCAAAACAAGAGGTTTGAATCTCCTAGAGTGTAAGAAAGAAGGCAAATGAATGTATGAAAACTAAAGATAGTCAAGGTTAGTCATGATCAATCTAAAAAATCAAATGGACTATTTGATATGGTATAACATAATTTAGATGGTAAATCAAGTTAGGAATGTCTATTGTCAGCTCATATTAATGATCAAAGGGTGTATGAAGAGGTCAATCCTATAGTGCCAATCAAGCATAAAAGGATACTAAAGGATATTCAGTCTTGTGATAACATGGAGATCTAGAAATATCCTAAGCTTGTGTTGTTTTAGTTCCATATGGAAAGGGGTAACTCTATTAGGCTTCATGGAGACACTCTTTAGTTAGCAAAAGCATGGTGGATTCTTGGTTTGAGGGGGATATATTCATGTTATTGATTGAGTTTGATCTATGCTGAGAATTGGTCTTGAGATCTAAGTTTATTTGAAGGAGGTATGTATGGAGTTGTAGACACCTAAAATTGGCCACCAATGGCTTCATACTAGACTTTAGACTGATTCTTACCAACCTTTGTAAATTAAGCCTAGTAATCACTAAACATCCAAAATTTGCTTGTGCGTCATTTGTCAAATCTTAGAATCACATTGATACATACCTAATTGGAATATCCTATTATAATAAATAAAAACCTCTCACAAATTCATCTCTATTAATCTTGTAGCATCATAACATGTAATTTGGTTTATAAACCTATTAAGTGGGGCAAGTACACACATGAAATTAAGTCAAATCTCGTAAATACTAAAATACTAATCATAATTAATTAAAATTCTAAACCTAATTAACTACCTAGTTTAATTATCCATGAATAATTAATGAAATTATAAAAAAAGAAATTCAAAAATTAAGAATATCCTAGGTTTTCATGATTACCTTTTATGATTTTTCAAGCCTTTACAAATATCTCAAAATATATCACTCATGCCTATTCATTTAAAATCATGAGGTTTTGACACTTTTAACTCTATTAGGGTTGATTAATTCACTTAGGTTAGGTTTGAACCCATTCCATGTCTAACATACACCTTAACTCACCTTGAGTTGGGGTTAGCTTCATTTGTTATAAATACAAGTCATTACCTATTGAATTTATGAGATCTTGGATAGAGTAAAAATATTAAACCAAGTTTTATAGAAATATTGAAATTAATAGTTTTATAATTGAAAAATTATAATCCAAGCCATCAAACAAGTATAAGCCACAAGCCAAGCCATGGTGCTAAGGAGAGAAGGAGATAGCCAAGTTCCATTGCCAAAGACTCTTTGAGCATAAGCTGAGTAAGACACATAAAAAAATATTTTGGAACATTCAAGGAAGGTAAGGAATTTGGTATTATTTGAATTTTAATTATGTTTTTCATAGGTTTTTTTCATTATGCACCCCCTATGATATAGGCCTATAGGTGTTAAGATTGTTAGTGTGTTTATTTCATTATTTATGGAACTAACACTAGATATAACCTCCTCTCTTTATTAAATTACTATAATCACAAATGGTACACTTGGTGGGACATCTAAGTACTCCACATACCAAAGAGACCAAGATAAAATTCATAATTCTTGAAATGAATACTTGAATATCTTCAAAATTGGAGTTTTATCTTTGTTTTTGTCATATTTTTAATTTTTGTGCTAACTCAGATCTATATAGAGACCAACATCAATCAAGCATAGTTGACATTAGTTCTGCCAAACCATCATCAATTCTGCCTAATTGAGATAGGTTCTAGGTGACCATCATCGATCAAATTATAGGAGAAAAAATGGTTTAAAAACTTGCATTTCAAATGTTTTTAGAATTCTTAATCATTATTTCTTGGTTTCATTGACCTTTATATTATCTATTTAATCATTATGTTTCAGGTTTTGAGAAGTTTTTATCTAACTTTGAGATAACTAACATTTTTTTTACTCATGTTAGTTTTGCCTTTGGGTTCATAGGTAACTAATCTCGATCTTTATCAACTAGTATTTGTTATCACCAACCAACATCAGTTCCTTGATAATTGACATCGATCACAAGTGAATGATATTGGTCTCTGTGTTTTTAAAATAGGAAACCTAAGAGATATATTTCTAAACATTGTTTTCTCATCATTGAAAGTGCTTCAATGTAGGGGGAAGCTATCTAACCCTTGTAGGTCCAAGTTAGGAATAAAACATGAATTTCTAAGTTTAAACTAATGAACATTTCATTTGGGTGTTCAAAATGAATTTGGCTAACTCTTGAACATTTCATTTTAGTGTTAAAATAAATTTGTTAAGTCTTAAACATTTGAATTTAGTGCCTAAAAGGAACCTAGAATTGATAACACTTAAACACTTCATTTTTGGTGCTTAAAAGGAATGCTTAAATCTTGAATACTTCATTTTGGTGTTTAAAAATGAATTAGGCTAAATCTTGAACATTTGGGTTTTAGCGATTCAAATGAACACATATGTTTTTGCTTAAAGTTGTTTTATGAAAATTCTCACAAGTTTTTGAAATAATCCAAGGGGCCAAGAAACTTAATCAAACATTTTAATTGGTACACAAAATAAACATTCACTTATATTTCAAATTCTTAAAATTGTTTATTACTTGTTTGTTTGTTTTTAAAAAATGAAAAGTGCATGTATGCTCTCCCTCCATCCCCTATAGGGAACTTGGGTGACCAAAATCACCTTTTCACTTTTAATTTATGCCTTAGTATAAGTTGTGGAAAGAATATTGTCTAGTCTCTCCCCAAAACTTTCATGGTTTGGGTGATCTAAAAACAAACTCTAAAGTCTTTCCACTTAGTTTTATTTTCATTCAACTTGGCTTATGAAGGGGAGTTCATAGATTCTTCATGAGTTTTTTAGGGAATAATTAATCTAGGGATTCATCTCATGGTAGTGTTTCAACCCCACTCCATGGTGGGATATATAAATTAGGGTACACATATTATGAAAGCCAAGGGGTTAAGCAACTAATCTCTCCTTTCATAACAAAAAGCCTAAGTTAGGTCTGGTTAACTAGGGGATTCTACTAAGTATTCCACATATGGAATAAATATGCAAATGAACACACCCTTGCATAGTAATTTAATCAATATGAACTCAATTTATGTGATTCTTCTCTAGTGTTAATCACACTTAGGATCAATTTAGACATTCAAAAACTAGAGTTTTAGTCAACCCTATTTGACCAACCTTGTTAGCTTAGGGCTTAGGATGATTTACTTAGTTGTATTTGGTATTTTTCCTTTATTAATTTTTATATTGAGTCTAAAACGATTTATGTGTTTATGCTATGTCAAAATCAGTTGTTTATCCACATTAATTCATTATTTGAGGAGGTGTTATGCCATCCATTTGATACCATGCTTTTACCTTAGACTTTTTTGTCAAAAATGTTGTTTGTGTCACTTGATTAGAATGGGTAATGTTACACTCCCCAAATAATTTTTCAAGTTTGTGTCTTAGGGTCTTTTAAATAAACCATTGTTTATACATTTAAAGAGCGATAATGTCGTTATGCTACTCATTTTTTTCATAGACTTGTCTTGTCTTGTGTCCAAGTTTCATATTTGAAACCATTTGAACTATATATGCCTTTGTGGTATTTATTTAGTGTCATTATGTCATTCAATTTTTTCTATCTTATTTGTTCAAAAATCCTAATTTTTTATAAAGTTGAGTTTTTAATTAATCTTGACAAGTTCAAATTCAAACATTTATTGATTTATGTTTAGGCCTTGTCTAATTGGGGCTTAGATATTGAAATTTCTCTTTTGGGTTACATAAATTAGTTTAATTATTTATCCAAGTTCAAAAACTTTTTTTTGTATCATTATTTGAAAGAAAATAGTCTATCCCCAAGTGCCTTTTTATTTTTTGCCTCATGTTAATTTTACCAAGTTCATGTTTGAAATCAAGTGCCTCATTTATGCTAAAGTGTTCCAAGTTTGTTATACTAAATACCCCTTTGGTTTAAGTCTAGATTTTGACATTGTTTTTGGCCAAGAGTCCTATCACATGCCTTTGTTTGAGCCTATCTTTTGATGCTGCATTTGGATAAAAGACCTAGCAGCTTTTCTTTTCCTAGTTTAGACCTATTTAGAAAACTTTGTCCTTAGAGTTTGGCATTTTACTTTTAGTTCATCTACTTGACCTGTTTTGTGTGAGACATTTAATGTTAGAAATTTTATGTTATACTATTTTATACCAAGTTTTTTAAAACCATTTTAGAGATACATCTCCATTCTTTTGATCGAGTTAGATAGAGTTTGAGCCTTTTGTCTTTTAAAGACATTGATTTTAATATTTTGTATAACTCTACCCCTTTATCATGAAGCATTCACAATAGCTTTAATCATGTCTCACTATACACATAGTGGTGTCATGTGCAATTTAGGATATGTAAATGTTCTCATGCAAGAGGACTTTGTTCAAGACCCTTATGGATATGATGCCATTTATGAGATGGATATCTATCCACTTACAATGCTCAATCAAGAGAATAAAATCAAGACCCTTTGGCCCATTATTTGGTTAACATGCCTCCATACTTGGAGTAGGACCAAGAATAGATGGCCCAATATTTGTCTAGTGTACTTTCAATTGTAGAATAAGTCCAACAAAAACCTACTTCATTACAATGCTATCGACCTATGACCCATACTTATTTGATCATAACTTACTTGTGAACAAGGATGAAGTTTTAATCAGAGCCACATATGTAGGGGCTAAGTTTTTGGCAAACTTTCCCCATGAAAACTTGTCAAGTCTAGAAAGAGGGCCTTATAACATGTCTTATAATCAGAATAATGAACAAGTCTCTTTTAGTAACCCTCATACTATTGTGTCAATGCCATATCATGACCCTAATATGATTATCATAAGAAAAATCCTCCTATAGGATCATTTCATTTAGATTCAGATAACATACCAGACATACTTAAACCTAACACGAAAATTTAACAATATGACCATGTCAAGTGCTCCTCTTATTGAGCTAGCTCTTTCAATAGGAGTCTTAATGGAATTGACAAGCTAAGAGGATTAGGGTATAGACCCATTTGTGCAAAGCACTTTAGTAGAAAACATGTTCAATACCCCAAATATCAAATAAGTATCTTTTGCTTTGATGCAAAATAGTGAACCAAATATAGTGGACAATATGCAAAAAACATCCAATCTAGACCAAAGTGGCGTAAATACACAAAAAACTAGCACACAACAAAATTTTCCTTTAGTTAACACTATTAGTGGCTCATAAATGTAGGGTGTAGGAAATTTTACCTCCCAACCTCAATAAACTACCTCTAATCTACAACCAAATACTTCTTCTATCACACAACAACATGGATTAAGTAGTCAAAGAATGACTAATTCCATGCCTTAACAAAATGTGATGAATATTACTTCACCCCAATAGGTGACAAGTAACATTCCATAATAATAGGAACCATCCAACATACCCATGCAATAGAGACAAAACATCTTGCCACCTCAACAAGGGGAAATAAATGTTTCACCTTGACAAGTAGTGATGAATATCCTTATTCAATCACAAACCAACATGCCAATGCAAAACTAAATGATGTATAACCAATAATGTACAAATATTGGTCAATGATGGGGCCTTGGTTCACAAGCTCCCCTCAATCAACAAGGTTTTTTTAGTTAGTAGCATGTCCCTATTCAACGTCAGTAGGCATAGCACAACTATATCCCTCCATCTCAACTATAATTTCCCCAAAGCTAGGCCCATATACCTAATCCTAACTATAATACCAAACAAAAATGCATGTAATTTCAATAATCACACTCTAATCCATGTATGAATATTCTTGGTCCATTCCTAAACCAAACCAACATTCCACAACAAATGCCTCCACTATACCTCGGTTAACATAATCTAATTTTAACTATCTAGCCTCTACCTTAAGCCAAAGTTCCCACTAGTTTCCTAGCCTAAGAACTACAATAAATGAAGGATGCAATTACTATCATTCAAGCTATAAAATAGACAACAAATTTCAAGTTAGGTGACATGTGTTCTTACCCATTCAACATGGATTACATGCAGATACCATTTCCTCTAGGGTATGAGCCACCAAAATTTGATAAATACAAGGGAAAAGTTAACCCCAAGGCCCACTTGATAGAATTCTTTGTTAGCTGCCAACTAGTGGCCTATAGTGACATATACCTTTTCATTTTGTTTCTAAGGAGCCTAAAGGGACAAGCATTGGAATGGTTTCTAAAATTACCTACGAACTCAGTATCTGATTTTGATGATCTTTTAGACAAGTTTATGTAACATTTTTATTATAATATCAACATGATATTTCATTGGTATATTTGACACAAGCCTAGTAAAAGATTAGAGAAAGCTTCACATGTTATCTATAGTGATGGAGAGCCCTTACAAGCTAATTCTCCCATAGTCTACTAAACAAGAAACTAACTTCTATGTTTACCAAAAATCTACATAGTGGGATATCTTACCATCTAATTCTCCCATAGTCTACTAAACAAGAAACTAACTGCTATGTTTACCAAAAATCTACATAGTGGGATATCTTACCATCTAGAGTTACAATGTAAACACACTTTTAAAGAGATCATCAATAAAGTTTTGTTGATTGAAAGGTCCTTTCTTAACAAAGGGATCATTAAAATTGCCTCATCAAATAAAACCCAAAACCAAAATCATAACAATAACTATAACTAAAACCAAGTCCAAGTGCAAGCATCATAACCAGCCTAGGCCAATAATTATGACAAACCTAAGACATTTAATAATAAAAAGAATGTTGTAGGAAATGGAGTAACTGAGTCACGACATGCCCAAACTAAGCAAACACTATCTACTTAGTCTATGCCACACATGCAAATTACTCCTCACCAATAATCCATTTAGCAAATGCACCAAACATAATAGCCTAGGCCAACATAACAAATGTAACAACCTATGCCTTTGTAAGCCCCTCCTCCAAGGAGAAATGTTCCTACTCATCATGTCTTTAGTGACCTAGAGAACATATTGAATTTGTGTTTCATAAGCTCATCGAAGTTAATGTGATTAACTAGCCTATTTTGAAAAACTATCCTGAGGGCATTGACTATCCAGACTAGTACAAGAAAAATGAATTTCATAAATATCATCAAGTTAATGCTCATAATTTATGATGTGTGAAAATTAAACATTTAATTGAAAACATGTTGGAAAATGGAGAGATAACATTAGATCATGAAGGTTTCACATTCAATCAAAACCTCAACATTTATCAAAATCCCTTTCGACAACATAATAACCAACAATAATAACAACAATAGTGGTTAGGACAATAACAATAATAACATTGGCTAGGACAAAAACAAAAATAGTATCAATAGCCAAGGTAGAGCCAACAAAACCAAAAAAATAGTAAAACTAACAACATCTAAAAAATGGATGGAACCAAGGCTAGAATGATGAGAACAACTAATAGACCTACCATGAAGTTGCACATGACTATAACAAGGTTGTAGTCCATATTTCAAGAGGTCATTTTAACACCATCTCCATCAAATTGAGACCAAGTACCAATAAAAAAATACTATTTCTAATCATTCCTAACCAACCAACCTATGTGAATGATCCTTATTTGACTTGGTACCACATACATGTATACCAATAAGTAGGTATTCCCAATTTTAGACCTTATAATGATAACTCATCATTGACCTGTGACCATGCATAAGTGTATTATCAATGAGACTTATCCTATCTAGTCCCCTCCACCATCATTTATTATCAATAATGGTCCTATATCGAATCCAAATTATGTAATCACAACTAGATGGTTAAATATTACCATCCCAGTCCCACAACCATTTGCCACTTCACCCATCTAACCAATCATTTTAACTAGAAACAATCCATTTCCTATTGTCTAAGAAAATATGTTTGATATTATGGAACAACTACAAAAGACATCCACATAAATCTCCATTTTAGATTTTTTGTGTATGTCTACAATCCATGAGAACATCTTAACTAAGTTCCTTAGCCAATCCCAAGTTCCTAATGACACATCTATAGACAAATTTCAAGCTTTGGTTGGACATAGAGCTCCAGGCCAAGAATTAACCTTCAACTAAAGTGATATGTCATCCTTTAGCTTGTTGCATGATAATACATTGTATATATAAGTTGTCATAATGCAACACAAAGTGAAATGTGTCCTCATAAATAATGGATAAAGCCTAATTATAGTGTCTCTAAAACTCATCAATCTTCTTGAGTGTATGATATCCAATTTACAACTAGATATGATCACCACTCAAAGCTTATGATATTGAAGAAAGGGAATCATAAGGCACATCAGCTTATCAGTTATCATTGGGCCCTTAACTCATGATACTATATTCCATGTGTTATAACTTAATTTTTCATATAATATGATTTTGGTTAGACCTTAGATATATGAGATTCATGCAATCCCTTCAACATTTCACTAGTGTATCAAGTTCCCCCATTTAGGTATAGAGGTTTACATCCATGGAAATTTACACCCATACGAGCATTGCCAAAATTTAGAGGCCAAGTACCAAAGCTATAGCTATCATTTATATTTAAATCTGGTTGCTAAGAAGACAAGGAAAATAAAATACTTGTTGATTCATCATATGCCAACTGTATTGACCCTGATACCCTAGATTCACTTTCCCACATATCACCTCCTAAAATATCTAATCATTATGCTATTTTAGCTAATGTCCTAGGAGAATATTTGACCCATGATAAATTCCACTTTGCCAAGATTCTATAGAACCCCAAGTCTGTTATAAGACCAAAAGTCAAACCACTCATAGAATGACAAAGAAAGGGAAAGGCCCATCTGCATATTCCAACACCTATCACATTTATACTGGCCTCTAGCTAAGAAAAGGACCCACTTAAAGGTGATGAATAATGGTTATATAATGATTAATTATCTAATTATTATATCAATGTTAGGTATCTCATTTTGAATAGAATCATAGAGAGGCACACTTATGAAGAAGGAGGCATTGGGCTAAATCAACAGGGTTTGCTTGAGCCAAATTTTGCCACTCATTACAAAGAAACATATGGACTTGGATTTAAACCACCTGGGGGTGACCCCACTTACCTTATTTAAGTCCTAATGCTAATGACTAGTGATGATGATGCCAAAAATGAAGTAGAGTCTAATCATATCCCTTTTGATGACTTATCCAATACTAATTTTTTTGATACCAATTCCATTTGTACCCTTCGACCAACTATTTTCCATAATTCACTTTCATTATATTACCCTAAACTAATATACTAGGGAAAATAAGAATCAAATGTGTCAGTTGATAAGTTTTAGAGTGATGAGGCCTTATACGATTTGCTAGGTCTAAGGGACAATATTCTATTGGGAGACCACAAACAAGGTTTTTCAATCAAGTTGGATCTTTCAACCTATTTTGGAGAATAGGTGAACACCCATAGCCAAAATAAAATAAAATATTGGGGTCACAAAATGAAAACCTCTTTGAGGCACTTTTAGACCAGGGAAATACTAAAGAGAAAGGCTAGTCTAGTGGTAAAAGCCTATTTTAGGTGCCATTAGATGGGAGTGTTCCACCTTCTTCAAGCATATCTCAGGAGACCACCAATTATGAACCTGCATATGGGTCTGAGTTTAGCCTTTAAGAGCAATGGGATTTTAATCAAATCATTGAAGGGTTTCCAACTATATTTGTTACATGGTCATCCCTACCATTAGAGGATTTTGATTCATCATGCCTAGGAAAACATGAAGATTTAGTCCTAACAAAGAACTCTACCATTACAATTTAGTTTAAATCTTTCCTGACTATCTTATAAGATGGTTTGACCCTTCTAGTGAAGGACATGACAAAGGTTGACATTGAGACTCTAGATAACGAAAAATGGATCAAATTAGGCATGTCCCTCATTGAGGAGGAAAATGAAGTCTTTATAGACCTTTTGAGGTAATTTGTTAATATATTTGCATAGGCCTACTCTAGCATGTTTGGTTTGGACCCTACCTTGGTTGTATTGGGTGAATATTTTATTACTGATAGAATGTTAATAAAATGGTATTTCAACCATAGTGTGATGAGATACAATCTCTCCTCAAAGAAATGGGAGGCTCCCTTTTTATTGATAACTAGAACAATAAGTAATTATTTACACTAATTTTATCAAAGTGGGTGTTATCATATCATCCAATTCTATTTTTTTATAATTGATGTTCACTTAAAAATTTTCTTTCATTTATTACAATGTATTGTGAAAATATAAAATTACTTGATAGAGTAATAATAACTGATATTCATATTAGTTAGTCGAAAGAATAACTTGAATAATATGAACAAATTAATGTGAATGAATGGAACAAAGTTCAGCCTAAAGTCTTCACTTTACTTCCAAAAAAGATAAAAATCACCAAAAAAAACAACTTGCAACCCAAAGTCTCCATAGTAAGTCACTTCCAATGATGAACACAAACCTAGTAACCAAAATGTAGTTCAAAGACTCCAAAATCAACTTCTTGGCACCTTTCATTTTGTAGAAATTCACACCACAATAAAATCAAAGCACAAGAAAATATAATGGAAAAGAAGTAAGAACATTCCTAATACACCACAAGTTTATTCCAACACAATGATTAAAAGATCACTTGATTTTCTTATATTGATGGAATTCAAGATTTACAATATGAACATAAATTTTCAAAAATTGCTTATCAATTTAGCAACATTTTGCTTCTATAGCCCTGGTGATCCTCTATTTACAAAAGATAATCCTCTTATTCATTAAGAGGATCTATGAATAAAAATAGGGAATACATAACTAATTTGACTTATTCTTTGATAGAGTCCAATTTGACTTACGACTATGTACTTTTCTTACGTGTAAATTACACCAAAAAATTTACATATGGATAACTATGAAAACAAACTAAGTGTGTATAAACACATGAATTTAATATTTATTGTTCTTATTTATATATGCTACATATCTCTTTAGGGTGGCCTATAACTCACTATTATCTATCCCCAATGTACTTCTAGAGATGGTAAGGACCCTTGTGATAGAGTCTGCTAGGTTGATTGGCATGCCTTTTCTTTTATCCAAGATTATCTACAATTTATCCATTGTCACTTAGAATTTAACTAGCTTGTTGATGGAATCTATCATGAATGCTCCAATCTCAATTTTGGTTTAAGCCAAGGAAGTGAACTCTTGAATTACCATTTTAGTAGGAAGAATTTCTTGAGAATCATCTTTAGTCTAGCAAGGAAATTATCCAATCATATATTTAAGGTTTAGCCCCTTATTAGTACACATATCTTAGACTTCTTCAAGATCATTAATAAATTATTGAGAACTTGTTTCTTATTATTAATTACCTCTCTATATTTTATAAACATTCTCCTACTTGAAATGACTTTTTGCTCGACCAAGTGTTATAGCTTGAACTGGTACAGCTGAGTCCATGTATGAATATATTTTTCTATTAACTGCAAGTCTTGAGTGAGTGTCTCAAGTGTTTTATAAATTTATATTTTTACTTCACTCATTTTTTTTTAAATTGATGATATAATGTAACCATTGAGCACCTTTTATTAAAAATATTTTAATCCAAGCACTAACAACCCAACCTTGAGAACCAATCTTTTTTGCCTATTGAATTGTATTCTTAGTGGCCTCACTCCCAATAGGTTATATTAGCTTAGATGATTGTGTGATCTTTAGTAGAGCTGAAGTTAATTATTTTTCTTATAATTTGAGTTGATCCTTAATTTTCTTGTCCTTATTGTATCTCTCCAACAAGGATGCCATTATTACCTACAAATATTCCTTTTTACTTTCATGAGTTTGCCTCCCAAGATATTTATGTCCTACTAAATATTTGTATTCTTGGATATCCTCAATGTTTCTATCTTCTAGAGGCACTACAACTTCAACATAGTTGTGACCAGAATCAAAAAATACCCTTGATATGGTCTTGGCCTTTTTCACCTTTTCTGGCTTTGTTATAACATGTTGATTGATGTCAAAGTCATCTAGAAAAATAGCTTGTTTCTATATCTTAGGTGTTGTATACATCAACCAAGGGGGAAGAGTTGATGAATCTTCTTGAAAAAATGATACTAAGGACTAAGATTTTGGGGGAAGATCAATAGTTAGTGAGGTAAATGGAATAGAAGGTGGGATGGAGGTATCTAGCAATATGATGGATACTAATGGAATAATGGCTATGATAAGTGGAGTTTGTGTTTATATATATGAACTTTGGTTCTAATTGGCACATTTGATATGGGAGTGGATGGGATTTGTGTTGCCAATTTGGATGATGAGGTAGACATGGATTGGGTAAAATATGGATTGGTGAGAGATTCTAGTGATTTTAAAGGACTGGTTAAATTGGAAAGGGAGTTAAAAACTTGATCTAATGTGCTTTGATAAGGAACTTGGAAAAGTGTGGCATTAGTGGGTGAAGGAGGAGATGAAAGAACAGTCAGAAGAGGTACTATAGAAATAATTGGTGTAGTTGGAGTGATAGGGAGAAGAGTGGAAGATGTTACCTATGAAGTTGATACTTGTGAATTCTCTACTTGAGAAGTCACTAGCTGTGATAGTGCTTCACTTGTGATTGGATTTCCCTCTTTCTTTGCTTGAACATTTTTCTCTACATCAACATATTTTCTTTTTCTTTTGCCTTTAATTTTGAACATAAGCCTTAGTTTTTGTGTAGAGGTGGAGGCATCTTCCTTGTTCTTCATCCTTAGTTCCTCCTACTTTTTAGTGGTGTCTTCATCATATTCTTCCTTAGACCCAATTTTGAATGACTTTAACTTGATACCCTTTGCTTTCAACTAGGCATTAGTCTTTATGAGAATAAGTTAGAATCTATCTCTGATGGAAGTATATTCCTTCACCAACCATTAAATTAGAGGAAGAGGAGTTGAAGTAACTTGATTATTTTTCATATGATGGGTCCAATATATTCCCATTAGCTATCAATTCCTCAGGAATATTATCTAGTTTTATATTAATAATTTGATCTATAAAAGGGTGATTGTAATCAAGTTTTCTCACATCTTCATCAATCCTATACTCTACCCAAATTTATTCAATCATGTGTGCATGAGTATAGTTCCCTTTCATAATTTCCTTCATCATTTTATAATCAAAGTCTTTCCTACTCGTGAATCTCTTAAGAGTGTTCCATTGTATTTTAGTTTCCATTGTCTTGGCTTTTGGAGTGGTTGAAATTGTATATCGACCAATGCTAATTGAAACTTGAAACCTAATTTGTGGGCATCTAATTGATTCTTATACACACTCATCAGCTACTATCACATCTCCATCAAAATCAACTTGTCACTTGGGTACCTGGGTAGTATATAAGGTTGTTCATCTAACCCTCCTACCTTGATGTAGGTGAAGGCTAGGAATTATAGAAAAATGCAACTAACCTTATTGACTATTACCCATGCTACATCTAAAAATCTGTTTTTCTTGAGGTCTTGGTCAAAGGTAAAAATTTACTTGTAGAAGAAGGCATCATTGAATCTCTTGTAATGTTTTATTCTTTCTTTGAGAGTCAATTGTGGGTAGTCTTCATGCACAAGAACCTTCTTTATTTCACCAACACTAGTTAATCCTAGGAAATATTTCATGCTGGCTATATCATATACCAAGTAGGAGGTCATGAATAATTTTTAGAAGAGGTCACCTTAGAGAGTTGGTGACATATGGCATCACTAATCTATTTCCCCCAGAAGATCCTTTGTTTTCCCTTCTTGATGATGAAGATATAGTGATACATCCATTCTAGGAAGATGTTTGCTGTGGGCATCCCCTTAACTTTAATTAGGAGGGTGATTTAATCCTATACTTCCTCTAAGAAATCACTATGATAAAAGTATTTTAGCCATCTCATAATGGAATGTCAAGGAGTTCTGAGCTAGTGAGAATTGATGTGTCTTTTGTACTTGTCATAATTCTTATCATAATAATCTTAGGCTGAGTTCATAGTTATATTTGAATATTCCTCAATATCAGAGAGATGAAAGATTTTATCAAGATATTACTCATTAATCTAAATGATCACTTTTACATCTACATCTTTGATTGATCTGGTCTACCTATTAAAGTGTGCAATAATTATCAAGATAAACTCTAGATCTTGTGTTGATATGGGGAAAGTGGCTACCAAATTAATCTTACTATTTAGGACAACTTGCATATGTAGTGTAATGGGGTCCCTACTTATCCTTTTTAAGAATTTGGCCATTTCAACATGGCCATTCTTTGAATCCTTGATCTAGTCTACATTTGATTCGACCATAGATGCCAAAAACACACCTTAAAACTTATACTTCATGGCTTTCTTGGTAGGATAAAATTATAACATTGATCAAGTGACTGTAAGGGGAAATTTAAATTATCTAGAGTTATCATTTTTCATCTACTTCAAAGATATATAAGAGTGAGAAAAATCTATGCTTCTACATGGGATATGAACAAAGTTGTGTAGTTCAGAGAATTTTCTCTGAACTACACCATGGGTAGATATATTTGGTGCAATCTAGATAAAATTCTCTAGATTACACAGGTGTTAAATTTGGGTGTAGATCATAGATTTTTTTTGACTTGCATCATTACTTAGGTATGTCTTAGTGTAGGTCAGAGAAAATTATTTGACCTACACCATGCTTGATAAAATTTAAAGTTGGTGTAGGTCAGAGAAAATTCTTTGACCTACACCTAAGGTTTTAGGTTCATGGTGCACCTTAGAGAATTTTTTTTGAAGTGTACTAAAGGGTTGGCTATGTGTGCTTGAAAGAATTTTCTCCAAGGTGCATAGGGGAAATGGTGAAAATGGTCAAGGGTACACCTTGGAGAAAAATATATGAGGTACATGGGGCCAAATGAGTTGGTGCATCTTAGAGAAAAATCTTTGAGGTACACCCTAAGGTTGAAGGTAAGTTAAATGAGGTGAACCTTGGAGATTTTTCTCTGATATGCACCCAAATAAGATTTTAAATATGGAGTGCATGTTAGAGAAAAATCTCCAAGGTGCACTCCAAAGTAAGAGTTTATGCCATGTGAAGGATATACCCTTAGGTATATGTAGAAGTAAATAAAGGTTTTGAATGGGGCATTAAACCATGAGAAGGGATTCAAACTTGTATTTCAAAAAACATAGGACACGAGGGGGACATGAAAAATATTATAGGGTTTTGAAGGTAATGAAAATAAGAAAACTAGGTCACAGTAGTAAAAAAAAGAAAAAGACTACAAAAAATAAAACCTTACCTGATTTGTAATAGAGGAAATCTGAGAGCAAGCTAAGGCAACCTAACATGAAAATGGTGATAGAGGGTGCAGACAGGCTCAAAAATAATGAGGAATCGACAAGGAGTAAAAAGTAGTGGCAAAAATAAAAATTATAATGAGGTTAATATCTAACCCAATGATAATTAATGACATTAATTACTATTGGGTGGTGGGCCTATTTTTAGGGTCAAATAATTTATCAAACCTTGCTTGTGTAGTAGCAAAGAATTTATTCACTCTTACACTTTGTGGTGTAGTCTAAAGAAAATTCTCTGGTTTGCACCATTCGATCTTGGTATAGTCTGAAGAAAATTCTTTGAAATGCATAGGTTAAAAAACTCCCTCAAAAGACTAATTTTTTTGAGGAAAGACAAATTCAAGAAGGTAGTGATTGGCCTCATTTCATGTGCTTAGAGCTCATGGGATATGAAAAAAACAAATTTCATAGGTGTTATCCCATGAATTGAGATTGCTAAATTCAAGGATACTAGCTAGCTCTGATTAGAGAATTTCCTTCAAGAATTCTTTGAAATGATTGAAGGAAAGAGAATCCATTAACTCTAAGTGCCTTTCTCCATTGGGACATGGAGTTTAGTGATAGACTAGACAAAAAATAAAACAAAAAGAATATATATATATATACATATATATACATACATACATATATGTATATATATATATATGTATATATATACATATATATATATATATATGTATATATATATATATACATATATATATATGTATATATATACATACATATTTATATATATATACATATATATATGTATATATATATATATATATGTATATATACATATACATATATATATATATACATATACATATATATATATACATATATGTATATATATATATATACATATATATATGTATATATACATATATATATATATACATATATATATATATATATATACATACATACATACATACACACACACACACACACACACACACACACACACACACACACACACACACACACACACACACACACATATAATTGATGCACTGGGCTAGGGGTCCCGGCTGAATGAATGCCCCAACCTGTAGCCTATACCCTCTTCATCTTAGCATATCACACTCACTCACACACAACTAACACTCATGAGTATGCAACACACATTTCATATTAATCTTCATCTAAAATCAACTTTAAAATGCTCTACAATGATTTTCATTCCATGTTCTATCTATTTGGTTCATCCTAGCATCTCAACACTCTCTGCCTAGCTTTCACACTCACTTCTAGCTCAGCCAGACACACAAATGTATATGCAACATTTCAAAGCTTCAGCTTATAGTCTATCTTTCTATATAGATTTATAGCCTCTTAGGCTTTTATAAGCAAAACTTGGCCTATATAGGCTCTTAGCAGTGTCTAAAGCTTTCTAAAGCTTGTCTCCATGCTCTCTCTCACTCCTATGACTGAGCTGAATGTCTCCCCTATTTTTTTTGTCACTTGCCCACAGTTATATAAGAAGCTGTAATGGTTTCCAATTCCAAACTGATGCGCTATCATCAGACTGCAAACAAGGCTAAACTTCACCCATGGCTCAAAAAGAACAAATGTACCATCCTTCTCACTTCAGCCACACATATCATTCTACTATGGCCAATGGCCTTGTACAAAATGGTGATTGAGCAAGCAGACTCAGATCTATTCACTTTCCAAGCTCGACTCAGCTCAACATGCTAGGTAGAGACATCTGTCTATGTTATAAGCTTAAATCTGCATGAAATTAATTATTGCCATTACCCGAACGAACTAGATGCCAATAACTTCTCTTCATATGAGTCCTATGTGTGAATATGCTGCAACATCGATATTTCACTTTGGCCCAACAACAATGAGAATGGATCATACTTTTATCATTCCAAATGGTTTTAGATTCTTTCTTTTGAGCTTCCAGATTAGGAGAACCATATCGTCATGGTCTACTAGATGGACGAATCTCACATACAAATCGCCAATAGTCTCAATTGGCTTCCTTCATTAGTGAACCATAATATTTTTATTTACATAATACAGGCTGAATGGCCTTCTTCAAAGAGACATGAAGTGAACTAAATTAATAAACATGAGTCAAAAAATTATTGGTCTTCACTTGAACTCATACTTCAATAAACCAAAACAGATAATGGAATGAGAGTAAACAGTTCAACAAGTAGTAAGAAATTGTTTTCCAATCGCTTGCTTAATATTAGAGAAAGCACACAACAGACCTCCATCAAATTTAAATTGGAAGATATAGCATTCTCAGACATCTGCTTACACAGCTTGTGAGACTTTGTAGCAACTTGATGAGATTTCTTTGGCAACAAAGCTGACCATAATGTCATGCCTTATTCTTTAAGCTCTTATGGGAAATTATGTACACACAGGCTTGCTTACAGCTGAAACAGAGTTCTACATATGACATAAAAATCAACATCATTTTTCTTCTTGATCAAATAAGAGCACTTACATAGAAAAGAATCAATATATTCATGACCATGATCAATGGCCTTATTAGACATATTCACACCTTCTTTTGTTCTCACATCCAATCCTCAATTTTCTCTTTCTTATATACCTACATTCTCACATGCCTGCTGATCATTCTTCCTCTCTCCTTGAATGAGAGATTCTTCTTCTGTCCTTCATCTTTCTACCTTCCTCTTATCCTCTTTAATAAATTTTCTTTTTCTCTTTTCAAGGGCTCCTCTCTAACCTCTACGCCCAACTTGGGCTCAAGATAAAAACACAGTGTTTAATTTGCAACAATATACTAAGGTTGAAATATTTTCAACCACTCCTTTATTTTCTCAACAGTCCCAACATTTACTTTTTTTACCTTTATTTTTTTTACAATTACTCCTCATTAACAACATTTTGGAGGGAAATTACAATAAATTGAAATTTGAATTCAAACATGACTTGTATCCCAACGTAACCATGTCTTGCATGAAAATGTATGTAGATGCTCCTGCATCATATTCTCCCTCTAGAAACAGATATCTCCTCAATGTTTTAGTCTTCACTCGATCCCTAGATCCCAAGGTCTTGTTGCCAATACCAATGCTTGTCTGTGTTTGGAATAGTCTTTGTCCTTCATTTTGCTTTTCTTCCTCTTTAGATATGTCCTCATTTCTTTCTCAACTGCCATCTCCTACTTCCATGCTTCTTCATCTTCATACATGTCTTCTAGATCTTCTTGTTGTTCTTCTTGTTTTGTGAGCTTCTCCAATGAATCATGTATGTAATTCACTTTAGCAACCTTCATACCTACATACAAAACATTCAAAGCCACCTTAGAATCAAAATATTTAGGCCATGAAGCCTCTTGGCTGCCTTCACATTCTTGCTCCTTGATCAAAACTGCCTTTGCCTCTTTAGTGTGCTCTTTTCTTGCTTCACTCTCACCTATGGTATTATCATCATGGTTTGTGCCTGTATGTAGCTCTCTTGAAGAACTAAAGAGATATTCAAACATTCTCATTTCTTCCTTTAGTGAGCTTTCATCTATCTCCCCATTGACTTCATCAAACTTGGGCTTATCAACTTGAAAGATTGCTTGTCCTTTACTAGCCTTACTCTTCATTTCATCCTTTCTTGAGCTATCTTTATACAAACCAACTTATTCAATAGACTCATCAAATATAATTGAAGTACCCTTACCTTGTGTTTCCTTACTCTCTTCAACTTCTCTTTGAAGCCATCTTGTTTGTTCTTTGTTTTCAATGAGGCATTGCTTTGCTACATACTCTCCCCTTTCCTCATCATCCATCTATTTGGAACTCTGTCCTTGCTGCATATTAGTCCACATAGCCACTTTCCATTTGTCATTTCTCATGAAAATATCATTAAAGGATTCAAAAACATCATCATAAACAATTTGTTTACCTTTTACCTCTTTGGTATACCTCTCAAGCGTCTTGTCTTCATGGAATGCCTCTTCCATACTCACCATCTCACCTTCATTCTCTTGGTTGCTGGAATCACCTTCAATCCTCCTCCATTGACTTCTTGGTGTTGTTACCTCAACACTCACATCTTCTCTTTTTGCCTTCTTAGGAACCCATACTTGTTTCTCCTTCTTATCATTTGTCTTCTCAAAGCATGTAGGCATCCTGCATCCATGTTCTTGTACCAACACTTCCTGTTGCTTGGGAGTTTGCTTCTTCCACCATTTAGGCATCACATATCCATGGTTAATTGGAAACTTCACCTTTCTCTTTGCTTCTCTAACATGTATATCAACAATTTCATGCTTATAAGAAAAATCAATTTTTGGATTCACCTTTACCTCCTTAATGGGCTGCTCCATTAGTTCTTTGAATTGCATAGCTTCTTGATTATTTGTACTTTCTTCTTCCTTTATGATTGACTATTCTCTTGCCTCTTCTTGGCATTCAATGGTATCATGGAAGTCATCTTCATCTTCCATCTCTTCTCTTGCTTGTAGGGGTTCCTCAACACCTCCCTCATGCATTAACCAATGCATCTCTTCTTCTTTATCATCAACAACAAACTCACTTCTCTCTCTTGCACCAATCTCTTCATTCTTAAAGGCCTTTATTTTGACCTTCACAAGGCTGCTCATACCTGTAATTACCCATGTAAAGACAACATTAGATATAAAAACAAGAGACCACAAGGTCCCTATGAGTGCTCTCTTCATCAACACTCTCATCTTCTCAAGTGTTCTTTTTGACACTTTATCTTTTCTTTCTTCTCTTCTCTTGTTCTCCTCAATGAGAACCTTTTTCTCCACCTCTTTCTCTTGTTGCTCACTTGGCAACCTACTCATCCTCTTACCTCTATGGGCTTCTCTCTTCTTGGCAATCTCATTTTGCCTTCTTCTCCTCTTCATTAGGAGATTTATTGGCCACTTCAACCTCTTCCTCATTGGCCATACCCATGCTTGCTTGTCCATCTGCATCCTAGACTCATATCTATCTACAAACTTAGCTAAATCTATTTTCAAACTATCAATCTCTTTATCAATTTCAATACTGGTCATACCTTAAAATGATGCACTGGGCTAGGGGTCCCAACTGAATGAATGCCCCAACCTGTAGCCTATACCCTCTTCATCTTAGCATATCACACTCACTCACACACAACTAACACTCACGAGTATGCAACACACATTTCATATTAATCTTCATCTAAAATCAACTTTAAAATGCTCTACAATGATTTTCATTCCATGTTCTATCTATCTAGTTCATCCTAGCATTCAACACTCTCTGCCTAGTTTTCACACTCACTTCTGGCTCAACTAGACACACAAATGTATATGCAACATTTCACAACTTCAGCTTATAGTCTATCTTTCTATACAAATTTATAGCCTCTTAGGCTTTTACAAGCACAACTTGGCCTACATAGGCTCTTAGCAGTGTCTAAAGCTTTCTAAAGCTTGTCTCCATGCTCTCTCTCACTCCTATGACTGAGCTAAATGTTTCCCCTATTTTTTTGTCACTTGCCCATAGTTATATAAGAAGCTAAAATGGTTTCCAATTCCAAACTAATGCGCTATCATTAGACTACAAATAGGGCTAAACTTCACCCATGGCTCAAAAAGAACAAACGTACCATCCTTCTCACTTCAGCTACACGTATCATTCTACTATGGCCAATGGCCTTGTACAAAATGGTGATTGAGCAAGTAGACTTAAATCTATTCACTTTCTAGGCTCAACTCAGCTCGGCATGCTAGGTAGAGACATCTGTCTATGTTATAAGCTCAGGTCTACATGAAATTTATTATTGCCATTGCCCGAACGAACTAGACGCCAATAACTTCTCTTCATATGAGTCCTATGTGTGAATATGCTGCAACATCGATATTTCACTTTGGCCCAACAAAGATGAGAATGGATCATAATTTTATCATTCCAAATAGTTTTAGCTTCTTCCTTCTGAGCTTCCAGATTAGGAGAACCATATCGTCATGGTCTACTAGATAGACGAATCTCACATACAAATCGCTAATAGTCTTAATTAGCTTCCTTCATTAGTGAACCAATAGGCCAAATGGCCTTCTTCAAAGAGACACGAAGTGAACTAAATTAATAAACACGAGTCAAACAATCATTGGTCTTCACTTGAACTCACGCTTCAATAAACCAAAATAGATAGTGGAACGAGAGTAAACAGTTTAACAAGTAGTAAGAAATTGTTTTCCAATCACTTGCTTAATATTAGAGAAAACACATAATAGACCTCCATTAGATTTAAATTGGAAGATATAGCATTATTAGACATCTACTTAGGCAGCCTGTGAGACTTTGTAGCAACTTGATGAGATTTCTTTGGCAACAAAGATGACCATAATGTCATGCCTTATTCTTTAAGCTCTTATGGGAAATTATGTACACACAGGCCTGCTTACAGTTGAAACAGAGTTCTACATATGACATAAAAATCAACATCATTTTTCTTCTTGATCAAATAAGAGCACTTACATAGAAAAGAATCAATATATTCATGACCATGATCAATGGCCTTATTAGACATCTTCACACCTTTTGTTCTCACATCCAATCCTCAATTTTCTCTTTCTCATATACCTGCATTCTCACATGCCTACTGATCATTCTTCCTCTCTCCTTGAATGAGAGATTCTCCTTCTATCCTTCCTCTTTCTACATTCCTCTTATCCTCTTTAATAAATTTTCTTTTGCTCTTTTCAAGAGCCTCCTCTCTAACCTCTACGCCCAACTTGGGCTCAAGATAAAAACACAGTTTTTAATTTGCAACAATATACTAAGGTTGAAATGTTTTCAACCACTCCTTTATTTTCTCAATAACCCAAACATTTACTTTTTTTACCTTTATTTTTTTACAATTACTCCTCATTAACAACATTTTGGAGGGAAATTACAATAAATTGAAATTTGAATTCAAACATGACTTGTATCCCAACGTAACCATGTCTTGCATGAAAATGTATGTAGATGCTCCTGTATCAATAATGTACAAACTTATTTGGAACCTCATTGAGTGAAAATATTTAGATGTTGTCTATTTTAGGGTAGCAGTAATGGTGTTTCATCCTAGTGTGCCAAAAGTAAACTATGTTCTCCACAAAGTTGATGGATGAGAAAAAGACCCCTCCACAAGGAATCAAATTTACCATGCATTATTTTTAGATGTTTTCTCTTGTCCCACAAAATAACTAGATCTCCAACTTAGAAATATCATGACTTGGCTTTCTTGTCAAAAATATTCTTGACTTGGATTTGATGTTCAGTAATGCAATCCACCACCTTCATATGTTGCTCCTCTAATTCAATAATGAACATAATATGATTCTCTATAGAAATTTCAAATGTTTCATCCTCAATTGCTTTAGCCAATCTGATATGAAGCAATTCTAGTATGATGGATATTTTATCATTCAAATCATATAAAGGTTGAAAAGGAGACAAACCAATTGCTCACTTGGGAGTGATGTGATCAGCCCACAATGCATCATATAATGCCTTATACTAGGATCACTGATTATCCTCTACCAAATTCCTGATAATAGTAACCAAGTTCTTATTACTTGACTCATCCTAAACATTTCCTTGAGGGAAATAATCTGAGGTGTGAGATAGAATAATCCCATATTCAAAATAAAACTCAGTCATCTCCTGGGATGTGAAACAAGCAACATTGTTAGTTTCTATTTTTTTAGGTATTCCAAACCTTGTGATGATATTTTCTTTGAGGAAGATAAAAATAACCTTTCAAGTGGCATTATTGTTAGAATTGCCTCCACCCACTTTACTAAAATTAGTGTAAATAATTACTTGTTGTTTTAGTTATAAATAAGAAGGGAGCCTCCCCTTTCCTTGAGGAGATTTTTTATCTCATCACACTATGGTTAAAAGTGCCATTTTATTACCATTATGTCTATAACAAATATTCACCCAATAGGTTGTACACCACCTTATGGTACATCATGATGCCAAACTTGTGAAATGAAATTTACACAAAATTCATCCTTGCATTATTGTATTAGTAAAGAAAGAGTTGGAAAAAATATTTGAAGGAGATGTATTCGAGTGATCGACTACTTAGAGTGGATCTTCAATGTTGTGCTAGTCAACAAAAATTGAGAAGGAATCAAGATCTACATTAATTTTAGAGACATAAACAAAGCCTACCCCAATGATGACTTTCCTCTACCAAATATTGATATGATTTTCAAATTCACAACGGATTATGAAATGATTTCACTAATGGATATATTTTTAGGCTATAACTAGATCCAAATTACAAAAAAATACCAATAAAAAATAATGTTCACCACTCCATGGAGAACCTTCTATTATTAGGTTATGCCATTTGGTCTTAAAAATGCAAGGGCCACCTACCAAAGAGCCATGACCATCATATTTCATGATATTGTTAAAGACTACATTGATAACATACTAGGTAAATCAAAGACTAAGGCTGACCATCTAATAACACTGAGGAGGATATTAGAGATATTTCATGAATACAAAGTTAGGCCCAAACCTAAGATGTGTGTTTTTGGAGTTAATTCAAGAAAATTGATAGGATTCATTGTGTCTCATTGAGGCATTGAAGTTGATCCAACCAAAGTACAAGCCATTACAAACATGCTGCCCCTAACCAATTTGAATTAGCTCCATAATTTATAGGGTAAGATCCAATCCATTAGATGATTCATATCTTTATTGGTAAACAAGTTATATCCATTTACACATCTACTAAAGAAGGGTATCACATTTATTTGGGACATGTTGAGGTCAACATATCCATATTTTTGAAAAATGAGGATCCTTGTTCAATTTTGCAAATTATGTTATAAATTGGCATTCAAATTGATCAAAATACATTATTAAATATCACATTTTTCTTTATCTTTCATTAGCATGCTAGCTCATAATGTTTTTGACTCTATTTGATGTTTCTAACATTTGCTTCATATGTTCCATGCTTTAGGTTCAATATATCCTTATTAAGATGAGCAAGTATTCATGGTTTATGCTTCAATGATCAATTTGACCCTTTTACTAACCTTTGGTCTTTAGTCAATTGATTAAATCCATGTTTAAATGATAATTAAAACCTTAGTCTAATTGTTTTAGCCTATGTTTTATTTTGAAATGGACTTATATTTATGCGAGATCATTTTATTATATTTTAGACCTATTTAAAATTTTATCCTAAGTTTTAATCATGTTTATTAATATGTCTAAAAACTTAGTCTAAAATTTGTCCTAAGTCTCTATGTATCCAAACCCTTACTTTGTTGATTTTAATTATTCATAGGAATGAGTTAAAAGTGATGTCTCCAAAAATATTGAGAGCTTAAAGTGAATATCAATGGTACATAGATGATGGCCCGAGTCAAAATGTCAAAGTTACCCCAGATTAAAGATTAATGGTATGCATTCATGCATGCAAATCTTAATCAATGATTTGCATGTAAAGCTAGATTCAATAAGTCAAACCCAAAGATTGATGGTGTGCATTAATAGTGTAATGGATATCTAATGGTGAGCATGACCTCAAGGATTCAAACGATTCTAAAATAAAACATGAGAGTGACAAGTATCATAATCTCAGTGAGTGATCAAGAAGATCAATGATTCATGCTTGATCTTGTGAATAAGCAATAGAATCAATGGTCTATGCTTGATCATGCATTAAATAGATCAATGGTGTGAGGTAATTCAAAATTTCAAAGAGATTATATTGCATAAGAATCTTCCATGTCGCATAAGAGTGTTCAAGTAATGAGAACTATTTACAAAGTACATAGGAAACCCACAAAGATACCAAGTGGTGAAATCTCAAAAACTGAAAATGATGATCAATGGTCTGAAATAAATTCAATGCTAGAAGTCTCTAAAATAGATCAATAGTGTAAATTGTATCAAGATTCAGGAGGCATGAAATGATGATGCATGTCCAAATATGACAACAATCACATTTTAAATAAATGAACAATGTGACATGGTAATTTCACATACACATAACACATCATACTAGAATAAATTATGGACCCAAGCATATAGAAGGTATAAATGTGAAATCAAAATGCAATCTAAGTCACCAAATCCCACATTTCAAACTAGATTTACACCATTAAATCCTTGTGTAAACCTCTAAAATACCTATTACATATAGAAAACACTAAATTATCCCTAAATTCACTTTGTTGAGCTAAGAGAGTTAGATTATTGTTTGAAAAAGGATGATTTGATTGGGATTATAGTAATGGTGACCCATAAACATATGTCAAAGCAATAGGTTGAACTATATTTGTCATTATATGCCAAAGGTCATGTTTCAAGGACACAAAATTTGTAGCTACTTCTTTGAACACATGGGATAATAATTGCTCTAAGTTATTCTAGATAATTGAGAACTAACCAATTATCACTAAGTAAGAAGAGAATATCCTCCTAAAAAATAAACTCTATGATGACATTATGGCCATTCAAATGACTGGTCTACACTATGTTGTGGCTAAATTAGAGGTACTTTATTGTATTGATGTTTCTGGTCTAATTATTAAAGAAGCTAAGATAGATAAGGGTATATTTATTAATGAACATAATTTGAGGAAAATTGCTTACATATCCACAATTACATTTGAGTCTTACTACAAGCTACCTAAGCCCCATATTAAGCTAGCCTCCATTAATTCTTGGGCTAAGAAGAACAACATGATGGAAACTTTATCTATATAGTTATAAGTAAGTAACCAAGTTATTGTGGATCCTACTAAGAACATCCCCATCAGTCAATTTAGACCTAGAATTAGGATGGTCATGACCATGCTGAATAAGTTGTATGGGTGTGTAACTATAGCATATGTAGAACTAATGTGGGTGTCCATGGTGTATTTTATCATTGAAAAGGTAATGGTTCCTACATTAGTAGAGATAATTAACATCTTACTAAGTAGACAAATATATAGAACCAAGAATAAAAAGATAACTAAGTTTTATAAGATGTCCTATCTATTGAATGCCCTGTATGCTACCACAAAGATTTCCAATCAAAGATAATGGTCTCCAAATAGCACCTAGACTATATCCTAGTACTATTCAAAGTTACACATTTATAAATATATAGACCACATCTAGTTTATTTATGACTATGTTTACCTTGCATTAAGTGAAGCTATAATTGGTATTCTTATGGTGAGAATAAGCCTTTTGATTAATAAATATATTGAAGTAATGTGGGACATATGGTTATATCCTGATTGCATAATAATAAGGATTGAAGGATCCCAAAATGATCCTCTCAAACTACCAATTCATGTATCTGATAAACTAGCAAAACAAGAGGTTACATACCATCTATTCAATGGTATAGATGGATTTTGTAAAACCAAGAGAAAGGGAATTTTACATAGTTTTCCTATGACAATTGGCAAGACTAATTTTAGATAGTGGGATCACATTGAAGCTTCCTCAAAGCATAGACTGTATTTCAATTTGAAAATTGATGAACTTAGATAATGGGACCCTTATGAAAAGGTAAAGGAACATTTGAGAATCAAAGGCATTTTGAATGTTCTTTATGAACATGATCCTAGTACATATGATTTTATATACACTAAAGCATCATCCTACTTTAAAGTAACTAAGAGACTGAAAGAGTAGAACATAAGGCCTGAGTCTAGATTGAATAAGGACTAAAAAATGGAAGATAGATGGCAATTAGGCCCAAGGAAGTATCATTTGATCAATATTGGTTCTTCTAAGCTTCCCATAGTAGAAGTAAAAATAGAGCATAAACCAAAAGAGGAAAGACTAGATGAAATTGCTTCAAGTTCATCATCTCCTAAATATTCCAAGGTAACAGAGCAAGAGTTATATCAAGAGGAGGTTCATATGATAGCATTGGATCCTAATGAATCTATTGAAGATGCAATTAGAATGTTACCTATGATAAATGAGCCAAGTTTAGATGTAGAGGAGAAGGTTTACGAAGTCAAATAGGATAAGAGGAAGTCATTAGACTTGATGGTTATTGACACTCCTAAGAGGAAAGCTAAGACTACCATTGTATCAAAAGCTAAGAAACCTAAAATGACTATTAGACCACCTTTGGAGAATGTCAATCTATTTAGTGAAGAGAATATAATATCTAGTCCACCTATTCCTAAATGGTTCATTTATGAACCAAGGTTAGAAAAGTTTCCTACTTATCATCTATGGGCTTTAGTCAAATATACTAACATTCATATGAAATAATAATTGAAACCATGGATCATTTACTTATAATAGAAAGAAGCAAAAATATTAGATACTTCAAGTTAGTCAATTGAAATATGAGTAGGGATGCCAAGTAAGAAAATGGGTTACTCTTTAGTTGGGGTTAGATATGATCCATACACCATAGGTATGAAAATAGTAACTAAGGAAACAATCATGGAAGGTGGTAAAGAGATTATATATCAAAAGATGGATCCCTTAACCCGTTTGACTCAAAATAAAAGGATAGAGACCAGGTGAGGATTATATTTTTGAAGAGGATTTATTAGAGTTAGCTCAAGCATAATCAAAGATATTACAAGCTACTATCAAAGGCTTGATGCAAGAAAATAAGAATATGAAGGAACAATCCATCTTATAAGTTCTAGGGAACATTGTCACTAGATTTGAAGCCACTATGTATGATATATTTATCTCCTTGAAGTCAATAAAGTCTATGTTAGATATGGTGGGAAAATAGAGGACTGTGGCTATGAACCAAGAAAATCAATGGTAGGGTTCATACAATAAGGAAAAGGAATTGATGAATATATTGATAGAAGACCAAATTACTAAATTTAAAATAGTTAGATTAGCTAATTTAAATATGGTTATGGTAATCCTAATAGAAAAGATCAAGGATATGAATAAATGGTCCAAGGGCATGGAAAACCTATCTAATAACTTCAAGTAATTAAAGAACAAAATGATACATATACTAAGGAGATTAATCAAGGATCAAACCAAGCTTAATCATATTGGATTAATAAATAATGAATATTTTACACATAGGTCTACTCAATTCATGCAAGAAGTGAAGAATAAAATCCAAGGTACCACTGGGGTAGACAATAAACAAATATTCAATATGCTCTTATCAATAAAGGAATAGATAAGTGATGCTAGAAGAATTGAGGAAGCTTTAGATAGAGATGACAAGGACTTTAAATACTTGACAAGACAAGAAGAAGAATTATTCATAGAGATAATTGTCAACCTCAGGTTAATTGGTGAGAAACATGACAAAGCAATGAAGATATTGGAATAAAAGCAACAAGAAATATCTCAAATTAAATTATTTTTACTTAGAATATTCACTTGTATAGGAACATGTACATCTTAAAAAGGGAATATTCTATTTTTAAAAGCATGTGCAACTTTTTTATGCATGTTGCTTATAGTTTAGTCCACTTGTGAAGTTTTTTATTCTAGAATGTTGTAAAAGGATAGCTATCCTTGATACTTATCTAATTATCATTTAATAGTGACTAATTGATATACCTCAAGGTCTTATATAAAAGGGGGTATTGCAATTTGTAAGAGGGAGGGAGTTTTGAGCAAAAACTATTTTATAAATTTGGAGAAAGTAATGCAAGAAAGGGGATTATATAGAGATTGTCTCAAATTTGTTTGTTTGATTGTTATCATGGTTGCTTCCTCAAATATCTGGTTTGACATTCAAATTTGAATTATTTTTATGGATTCTAGATGTGTACATGTTAATGCAAATTTGTCAATTATTTTTGATTGAAATATTTTAGATTTACTTCATTTTCATTGCCTTTCTTGAAGATGTGATAATGCAATTTTCTTATGGAAGTAAATCCTTAAAGTGAATTTGAGTTCTTATTTGTATTGTTTCAAATATCCTTAAACATTTGCCTGGTATATGATAGGATCTATCCTGTTGGAAATTTCATATTATATATTATTTTGAGTGCATGTATTTGATGAAATTTAAGCTTTGTCATAATGTCTAGAGTGAATATCAGTAATATTCACCTTCTTTCTACCCTACCCTTCCTATTTGATCTTTCTTTTGATCAATTCATTGTAGTTTAGTTTTCATTGTAAATATTCCTGCTAGATTACGTTTTAGGCTATAGGTTTTGATCATAATTCACTATACTTAGTTTAAATTAATTTCATCATTCACAAATAAGATTCAAGACCATGTTTTCTCCCAATAACCACTTACATTTCATTTTGGAAACATTTATATAGCTTAGCCACTACTCCACCATAGATATCAGGAATATCAAAACCAAATACTCATACAATGGATTATTTGAATCCAAAAATGAGAAGTGTTTCTTAACACTATGTAAACCCTATGATACACTTTCATGCATCAACAAGAAATTTCATTGGCACTAGAAGAGGGTATTAATCTAAATCTTTGTGAATTTGAAGTATCTTAATTTTGGTGAATTTTGTTCAAAGATCAATTGATCCTTTGCAGATTTGTGTTCTTATTAGCTTGAATTATGTAAAGATCACTAATATTAATGTTTTAAGACCAACATTTAGGCTTAATTAGCTAAATATATCTATTCTTTGAAGATTTATGATAAATTGTTGCAAAGGTAGCTTAAGCTTTGTAAATATGACATGTTTGAGGTTAGTGATAACAATTTTGTTAAAATATTTATTGATTCTTTATAAGTTTAGGTTTATTTGAACTTAGAAGTGTAAATATCACTCATATTTACAAGTTTGAAGGTATGTTTAAGCTAATTCATTTAAAGGTAGTCATTATTTGAAATAATTATATGAATTTGTGCAAAGTTTGCTTAACATGCAGATCTAATCATTATCCTTTGCAAAGATAAGGTTTATATGTCATATTTTTAATAGGATTTAGAGTTTCCAAGTTTTAACTATAAAAATAAGGACTAGGTCAAGGTTTAAGACAAGGATACCTCTTTTTCTTTAGAAATTCATAGGAAAGTAAGAGTAGATAAAGGTAAACATAAGGTTTATAAATCTCAACCTACTTTATCAATTTATGTTACTTCTATATTCAATCCTCATCAGGGTATGGTTTGGTTAGATGGATATTATATCAATGTGCCTAGTTAGGGACATGATCTACCTATAAATCTTGAGAAATATTTACCTTCTTTCAGTCCTACAAGTGTGGTTACTACCAAAGAATATATCAAGTCTTTTAAGCTTGCTTTGAGATTGTTAGATGTTATTCATGAAGATGTTTCTTGTAGATTGTTTCCTTTTACTTTTAGAGATGTAACATATAATTGGTTTCTCAATCTTCCTGAGAATTACATTACTAGTTGGAATGATTTCAATAGTTATTTCATTGATCAATTTGTAAATGTCATCAGTCCTTATGTCCTTTATCAACAATTCACTATGGTGAAGAAAGATTTAATTGAAACCATTAGAGATTTTAATGCCAAATTCCAAAAGATGTTTGACATAAATATATTTCCCTATAGACCTGATGAAGTATAAATTTAGAAATTTACAAGGATGTTTTAGATTTAATGACTTTTGTATTCCTAAAAAGAGATGTTGGAGTCATAAATACATTAGCCTTGGCCTATGACAAAGCTATGAAAATTAATGATAAAATGTAACCCTAGGGTCAATTAGCATATGTTATCCCCAATCTCAATCCTAATTTCCATAAATTGAATGTAATTCCAAATGCTAATAAAAAAATTCCTAGTTTGAATCAAACTCTAGTTTGAATCAAACTCTAGTTTGAATCAAACTCTAGTTTTAAACCAATTACCTTTGAGTCATGCTCATGTTGGTACAAACCTAGAATTCCTAAATAACACTGCAAGTGGATCTCATCCATAAGATCAAAGAGTTATGGTGCTAACAACTAGTAGCAGTAATCAAGTTTATAATTTAGAGGCACCTAAGAATGAAAATGACTCCATACTCAAAATGGTTCAAAAACTAAGCTCTAATTTTATTCAATTACAAAGACAAGTAGGTAGTACTAGGGAAAGATCCAATAGGAACTATTCTTATCAGAGGTTCAATAGACCTAAAAATAGGCTTCATAACAACAACAACAACAACAACAACAACAACAACAACAATAACAAAAATAAAAACAACAACAACAACAACAACAATAATAATAATAATAAGAATGAGTCATCTACCAATAAAAACATGTCTGACAAGAACATTTTTGATGTAGCTTTAGCTAATTATTGTATAGTTAATAATACTTTAAAGCATGGTGAATTAGATTGTATATAATTTTGTAATTATTTTGAATATTTTCAAGGTGAATTAGATACATTTGAAGTTAAGCCTAATAAAGATAATGCCATATGTACATATGGTTATTTAATGTCATCTAAATCTACTAAAATAACTCTTATGGTGGAGACATTTGATTTTCCATTCCAAGATGAGAATGAACCTGAAGATACTCTAGAGGAGATTCATGATTTTTAATAGTATTTAAAGAAGACTTATCCATTGAGGAATAGAGAATAAAATCACACATTGACAAGTTCCACTCCACCAAATAACTTTGATACTCTTCCTGATCCCAAAGTTGACAATAATCCAAAGCCTCCAAAGGGAAGTAACTCTATAAATAATGTTGATTCATCTAGTTCTTCTACTAGGAGTGGATACACTATAGTTGAGGATATGAAAAATATTAAGCTAATATCATTTTTCATGAATCAACTCAAATTACTTAACAAAGAGATTTTTTGTTAGAATCTTTAAGTAAAAAACCTGGTAAATCATAGAAAGTTGCAAATGCAAATGTGGTGATGTATAAAAATAAAGTAGAGGTTCCACCTTTCATACTCATAATTAGATTTTTTGGTAAAAAATTGCATAATTATTTGTTAGATTTAGGTGCTTCTACAAATATAATGCCAAAAGGTATTTGTGAAAAGCTTGGTTTAACTCTAATTAAGTCTGATAGAGTAGTTAATAAATTAGACAAATCTAGAGTTAAAGTAATTGGTGAACTGTTGAATGTGCATATATAGCTTGATTTAGAGCCAAGGATACAATAATTTATAGATATTGAAGTTGTGGACATTCTAGATGCTTATGGGATGCTTCTTAGTAGATATTGGACCAAATATTTAAATGGATACATGTCAATTGATTATTCTCACATATGGTTACCATGGAGGGGAGTTCCCAATCAAATTTAAATTGAGAGGGAACTAAAAATGAAGCACATGATCACTAAATTAAATGCTACTAATGAAAAGGTCAACATGGTTAATTCATGATTTAGGAGTCTACACTCTTGACACTCCTCAAGTATGTAACTCTAAAGACTCTCACACTATGCTTGGACTTTATAAATTATATGTTTATGGTGTTAGATGCAAATCAGGATCAGGATCTGGAGTAGGAATTGTCTTAACCAATCCCATTGGTAAATAATATGTTGATTCTTACAAAATTTAGTTTCCTTAAACCAATAATTTGGTAGAGTATGAAGCATTAATTTTAGGATTGCAATTTTCTATCAAACACAAGGTTAAATAACTACTAGTATATGGTGATTATGAACTAGTAGTCAAATAGTTTAGAAGTAAATACCAATGAAAATTGTCATATCTTAATAAATACAAGTTTATGGTATGGGACTTGATAGAGTATTTTGATTATTTCAACATTATTTCAATCCTAAGAGGATAAAATCAGTCTGCTAATGAACTATCTTTAGCTACAACTAACCTTATGCCAAACCAAGATTCCCAAAGACTTAACATTGAATTAATCCTATTCCCTCAGTTCTTGATAATGTTAATCACTTGTAATTATTTAATGATGATCAATAAATAATTGAGTCCATGAATAACTCAGGAGTATTTGAGTCTCATATCATTGATGAGGTCAATGAGAATTCTCTTGATGAAGATAATGTTGATGAAAAGATAATTCAATTTAATGATAACAAAATTCTCAAAGGCATGATCACCTTGGAAAGACCATTTGATCAAGACAAGATAGATAAAATTATTAAAGTTCCCAAGGTGAATGGGAAAGATTATAATGTAGTTGACATAGGAAATCAAGGTCAATCTCAAGTAGTAAATATTGGTACAACACACACAAATGAAGAGTCTAAAATGGCTAGAGAATTATTGACCAGATACAAGGATGTCATAGCATGGTCCTATAAAGACTTGAATATCTTTGATCCTAGAGTCATTACTCATACCATTCCATTAAAAGAGGCTTATAAACCTTTTTAGATAAAAAAATATTAGTTAATCCTATTTTAAATCTATTGATTTATAAAAAGGTCAAGAAGCTACTAGATGCAAAAATAATTTTTCCAATTAGAAATTTTATCTGGGTAGCTAATTTAGTGCCAGTTAGAAAGAAAAATGGAGATATTAGATGATACACAAGTTAATTTTTTTGAATAGATCTTCTAATAAGGATAATTATCCTTTACCATCTCTTGACTAGGTAACTCAAATTATTAGTTGTTTTGCCATGATGTCTTTTCTAGATGGTTTTTTAGGATATAATCAAGTACTTGTTAACAAGGAGGATAGAATGAAGACTTCATTAAAAATGAAGTTGGACACTTTTGCTTATATGAGGATGCCTTTTGGGATCATTAATGCAAGAGATACATTTTAGAGAGTTATGGACCATGATTTTCAAGGTATGATAGGTAAATGCATAATTATATACATGGATTATCTAACTATTTTTTCCAAAAATAGGGAAGATCATATAATGCATTTATATTAATTATTTGAACATTTTAGAAGGTATTCAATTTACCTTAATATTAAGAAAAGCATTTTTGTGTAATTGAAGTGAAATTATCAGGACATGTTATAACCAAATATGAGATTTCTATGGATTCTCATAGAGTTAATGTTATATCCAAAATATAACCCCCTAATAGTAGAAAAGAATTAAAGTCTTTCTTTGAGAAAATCAATTTTATAAGAAAGTTCATTTTTGGTTTTGCAGAGATTGTGAAACTACTTAATGACATGTTGAATATGGATGTAAAGGTCATATGTAATCAAGAAATGAATAAAGCATTCAAAGATATTAAAGAATCAATAAGATGGGAATCAATGTTGATAAGTTTTGATTTTACAAAAGATTTTTATCTCTATTATTTTGCTTCTAAACATACTATAGTAGATGTTCTAAATTAGAAAATAGATAAATGTGACCATACAATTGAATTTATGAGAACATAGTTTAAAAATGCTAAGTTGAACTATTCTCTAGTTGATAAACAAGAATTTTCTTTAGTTAAGGTAGTTAAAAAGTTTAGACACTATATTCTTAGGAATAAAGTGCATGCAATATTACCAGACCTTACTACTAAACTTATGATTAGTCAGTTTGAATTGGGAGAGAGAAGAGGTAAGTGGATATCTATACTTAAATATTATGATCTTTAAATGAAAAATATAGATTAGTAAGGTGTTAGGGATTAATTCAAATGATTGCTAACACTAATCCTAGTTTGAGTATCATGCAGGTTGATTAAAAACAATTCCAACCAAATGATTAGTATGATGTAATTATTAATTTATTGATCAATGGTTCTTATCCTATAGTTATGAATAGAGATCAAAGAAGATATTTAAGACTAAATTCAACTCAATTCTTGATTAAGGATGGGATACTCTATAGAAAGAATTATGAAGGAATATGCTTGAGATGTGTTTTAAAAGAAGTAGTTGAAATATTGAGAATTTTTCATGAAAACATTGGAAGTGAACACCCTTATATAAAGACAAAAACCTATAAGATCTTGAGGATAGGATATTATTAGATAATAATATTTAAATATTCACACAATCATGTTAAATAATGTCATCAATGCCATATTTTCAATACCAAGGAACCAAAAGTATCTATGCCATTGAAGCTAGAACTTATTGACAAACCTTTTACTCAATCGGGTTTAGACTTTGTGGAGCTAATTAACCCTAATTATTTAAATGGAAATAAATATGTTCTTACTATTATTTATTATTTTGTAATATGGATAGAGGTAGTAGCAACAAAATAATGTAGAACTAAAGATGTAATCAAGTTCTTGGAAGAGAACATTTGTACTAGATTTGGGACACCAATATCATTGGTTTGTGATAATGGATTATATTTCATATCTATTGAGATGATTGAGTGGGCCTATGATAACAACATAAATTTTAATTTCTCATCAAATCATTTCCCTCAAATTAATGGAGTCTCAGATTCAACAAATAAAAATTTGATGAATGCTATCAAAAAGTCTATAGCTCAAGAACCAAAAACATGGCATAAATTGATTAAGTATGCTCTTTGGGTAGATAGAACTAGAGTAAAAAAAGATTTGAAATCATCACCATTTATTTTGGTGTATGGTCAAGAACCAATGTTTCCAATTTTTCTCAATTTTCCAACCTACAAGTTCATACAAGAGTATATGGAAGAAGATCAAGAGTATGCTAATTCAAGGTTGCTTGACATCATACAAATGGAGGATGTAAGGAAAGAATCATTTTATAAATTTAGTAGAAATCAAACCATAGTTAAAAAATGGTTTAATAAGCATTAAAATATAAAGGTGTTCAAGTAGGGAGACCTAGTTCACCTATGGGAGAAAGCCTTAAAACAAAAAAGAAAACATGGAAAATTTACTCCTTTGTGAATTGGCCATTATCAAATTTATAAAACATTAGGAGACAACACCTTCATCTCAAAGACTTGTAGGGAGTAGAGTTCAGTTTTCCAACTAATGGGTGATACCTCAAGCATTACTTCTATATTGTTACATCTTAAGTATTTATGGAGTAACTTGTAAGATTAGTTAGAGCTAGTGTAGGTAGGTTTCTTTCTTGTTCCTTGTTTGTAAATATTTGTTTACTTCTTATGTGTTTGTTTTGTTCTCTACATTTAATAAGTATTTTCAATACAATTTTCACACTCCATATTCTTATATATGCTCAAAAAAAACTTCTCAAATCAAATATGTAGGTATGAATCTTAAACATTGGTTGATTATGGACTTTGGAAATTAGAGCTTGATGTTATGATTTTGAGAAATTGGTGAAGATTGATATCTAGATTAGTTATTCCTTAAAAATCTTAAACCTTGTTCTCATCTAAGTTTGGTTCTAATAAGTATTGCATATGATTTAGTGAAAGTTTTAATTATTAGAGCAAAGTCATGTTATCACTTAAATAATATTATTGCATGGGGTGAAAGTTATGACCAAATTTGAAAAAATCCTAAAAACCTAGATAATTATGGTTCATATCCTTTGTTGGAAAGCTAAATATATTTGAAAAATATAAAAACAAGATCATTATTAATAGTGTAATGGATATCCAATAGTGAGCATGGAATCAAGGTGTTAAAGGATTCTAAAATCAAATGTGAAAGTGACAAGTGTCATAATCTCAATGAGTGATCAAGCCAATAAATGGGCTTGATCTTGTGAATAAGTAACAAAATAAATGGTTCACATTTGATTATGAATTCGATAGATAAATGGTTCAAGGCAAGTTGACATTTAAAATAGCCCAACTTTCATGAGAAGCATCCACATGGTATAAGAGCATTCAAGCGATGGGAACAATTTGCAAAGTAAACAGGGAGCCCATGGAGCTACCAAGTGACAAAATCTCAAAAAGAAGATCAATGGCCCATGATAAATTCAAGGATATAAGGATATAAAAGAGATCAATGATGAGAATTAGATAAATATTTAGGAGGAACTAAATGATTATGCGTGTCCAAAAAATGACAACAATCACATTTTAAAAAATGAACATCATGATATGGTAGTGCCACATAGGTATAACATGTCATACTAGAATATATTATGGAACAAAACATGAAAAAGGTATAAATGTGTAATCCAAAACCAATCTAAGTCACCAAATCCAACATTTTAAACTTGCTTGCTATAATTAAATCCTTATGTGAACCTCACAAATCCCTAAAACATATGAAAAACACTAAATTTTCCTTGAATTCACTATGTTTAGTTGAGAAAGTTAGATTATCATTTGTAAAAGGATAATTATATTGGGATTATAGTAATGGCAACCCATAAAAAAGTTTCAAATCAAGAGGTTAAACTATATTTGTCATTATATGTTGAAGGTCAAGTTTTTAAGGACATGAAATTCATAGTTACTTATTTGAACACATGGGATAACAATTTCTCTAAGTTATTTTGGACAATTGAGAACCATCCAATTATTACCAAGGAAAAAGAGAAGATCCTCCCAAAAAAGAGACTCTATGATGACATTGTGGCCATTCAAATGACTGGTATACACTTTGTTATGGTTAAACCAGAGGTACTTCATTGTATTGATGTTCTTAGTCCAATTTTTAAAGAATATAAGATAGATAAGGATATGTTGATTAATTAACATAATTTGAGAAAATTGTTTACATGTACCCAATTACATTTGAGACTTACTACATGGTGCATAAGCCTTAAATTGACCTAACTTCCACTAATTCATGGGTTAAGAATCACAACATGATGGATACCTTAGATTTTTGGTTGGAAGTAGGTAACTAGGTTATTGTGGATCCTCCTAAGAACGTCCCCATTTAACAATTTAGACTTGGAGTTAGGATGGTCATGACCATGCTAAACAAGTTGTATGGGTGTACAACTACATCATATGTAAAACCAATGTGGGTGCCCATGGTGTATTTTATCATTGAAAAGGTGATGGTTCCTCCATTAGTTGAGATAATCAACATCTCCCTAAGAAAAAAAATATATGGAATCAAGAATAAGAAGATAAATGAGTTTTACATGATGTCCTATCTATTAGATGCCCTATGTGTTACCACAAATATTCTCAATAATAGATAATGGTCTCCAAATGGCACTCATACTATATCCCAGTACTATTCAAAGTGGCATATTTATAAGTATAGAGACCACATCTAGTTTATTTATGATTGTGTTTACCCTACATTAAGTAAAGATATAACTTGTATTCCTATTGTGAGAGTAAGCCCTTTGATCAAGAAATCTATTTAAGCAATTAGGGACATATGGATATATCTTAATTATGTAATCATAAGGATTGAAGGAACCCAAAATGATCCTCTCAAACTACCAATTCATGTTCCTGATAAACAAGTAGAATAATAGGTTGCATACCAGCTCTTCAATGGTATATATGGATTTCGTAAAACTAAGAGAAAGGAAATTTTACATAGTTTTCCTATGACAATTGGAAAGACCACTTTCAAATAGTGGGATCACATTGAAGATGCCTCAAAGCATAGACTATCTTTTAATTTGCAAATTGATGAACTTAGACAATGGGACCCTTATGGAAAGGTAAAGGAACATTTGGGAATCAAAGGCATTTTGAATGTGCCTTATGACCATGAGCCTAGTGAATTTTATTTTATATATACTAAAGCATCATACTACTTTGTAGTAACTAGGAGATTGAAAGATAACAACATAAGGCTCAAGTATAGATTAAATAGGGACTAAAAAATGGAATATAGATGGTAATTAGGCCTAAGGTAGTATCATTTGATCAATGTTGGTTCTTCTAAGCATCTCATAGTAGAAGTATATATAGAGCATAGACTAGAAGAGGAAAGACCAGATGAAATTGCTTCAAGTTCATCATCTCCTAAATCTTCCAAGGTAGAAAATCAAGAGTTACCTTAAGGGGAGGTTCATAGGATAGTATTAGATCCCAATGAATCCATTGAAGATGCACTTAGAATGTTATCCATGATATATGAGTCAGATTAAGATGCATAGGAGAAGGTTGAATAAGTCAAATATGATAAGGTAAAGTCATGGACTTGATGGTTATTGACACTTATAGAGGAAAGCTAAGACTGCCATTGTCTCAAAAGCTAGAAAACCTAAAGTGACTATCAAACCAACTTTGGAGAATGTCAATCTGTTCAATGAAGAGAATATAATAAATGGTCCACCTATTCCTGAGTGGTTCATTTACAAACCAAGGTTATAAAATATACTTGCTTATCATCCATGGGATTTAGTCAAAGATACTAACATTCTTATGTAATAAGAATTGAAATCATAGATCATTTCCTTGTAAGAGGAAGAAGCAAAAAGATTGGATACTCTAAGTCAGTCAATTGACATACAAGCAGGGATGCCAAGTAAGTAAATGGGTTAATATTTATTTAAGATTAGATATGATCTATACACCATAGGTATGCAAAGAGTAATTGAGGCAACAATCATAAAAGGTGGTGAAGAGATTATATATCAAAAGGTGGATCCCTCGACCCATTTGACTCAAGAGAAAAGATAGAGACTAGGAAAGGATCCTATTTTTGAAGAGGATGTCTTAGATTTGTCTCAAGCATAATCAGATAGGTTGTAGGCTACCATCAAAGGCTTAAAGTAGAAAAATAAGAATATGAAGGAATAATCCATCCTATCAATTCCAAGGAACATTGTCACTAGCTTTGAAGCCACTATGTATGATATATTTAGATCCTTGAATTCAATAAGGTCTAATTTAGATATGGTGGGAAAATAGAGGACTATGGATATGAACCAAACAAATAAATAGTAGGGTTCATATAATAAGGCAAAGGAATTGAACAATATTTTCATAGAGGACCAAATTCTTGAATTTAAAATAGTTAGCTTAGCTCATTTAAATATGGATATGGTATTAATAATAGAAAAGATAAAGGATATGAATAAATGGTCCAAGGGCATGGAAAACCTATCTAATAATTTCAAGTAGTTAGAGAAAAAAATGGTGCATATACTAGGGAGCTTAATCAAGGATCCAACCATGCTTAGTCCTATTGGCTTAATAACTAATGAGGATTTTACACACAAGACTACTCAATACATGTAGGAGGTGAATAATAAAAGCCAGGGTACCACTAGGGAAGATAATAAACCAATATTAGATATGATCTTATCAACAAAGGAAAATATAGGTGATGCTAGAAGCATTGAGGAAGCCTTAGACAGAGTTGAAAAAGACTTCAAAGACTTGATAGGGCAAGAAGAATAATTTTTCATGGAGCCAATTATCAACCTTAGATTAATTGGTGAGAAACATGACAAAGTAATAGAGATCCTAGAGCAAAAGAAACAAGAAACATCTCAAAGTCAATTATGTTGACTTAGAATATTCTCTTCTATAAGAACATGTACATCATTTGAAAAGGGAATATTATATTTTGTAAAATCATGTGCAACTTTGTAATGCACATTGCTTATAGTTTAGTCCACTTGTGAAGTTTCTAATTCTATAATGTTGTAGAAGGATAGTTATCCTTAACACTTAGCTAATTATAATTTGTTAGTGACTAACCAACATAGCTCAAGGTCTTTTATAAAAAGGGGTATTGAAATTTTTAAGAGGAAGGGAGTTTTAAGCAAAAAATATTTTATAAATTTGGAAAAAGTAATGAAAGTAAAGGAATTTTATGAATATTATCTAAAATTTGTGTGTGATTGTTATCATGGCTGCTTCCTCAAATATCTAGTTTGACATTCAGATTTGAATTGTTTTTATGGATTTTATATGTGCACATGTTGATGCATAGTTGTCAATTTAAGATTATGATAGGTTGATTGAACTATTTTAGATTTAATTCATTTCCACTACTTTTATTGAAGTTGTGCTGATGCAATTCTCTTGTGGAAGTAAATCTTTAAAGTGAATTTGAGTTCTTATTTGCATTGTTTTAAATATCCTTAGACATTTGCCTGGTATATGATAGGATATTTGTTGTTGGCAATTTCATGTCATTTATTAGTTTGAGTACATGTATTTGATGAAATTAAATCTTTATCATAATGTCTAGATTGAAGATTAGTAATATTCACCTTCTTTCTACCCTACCCTTCTTATTTGCTCTTTCTTTCGATCAGTTCACTATAATTTAGTTTTCATTATAAATATTCATGCTATATTAGGTTTTAGGCTTTAGGTTATGATCATAATTCACTATAATTAGTTTAGATTACTTTCATATTTCACAAATAAGCTTCAAGACCATGGTTTCTCACAATAACCACTTACATTTAATTTTGTGAATAATTATATAGCTTGGACACTACTCCACTATAGATATCAAGAATATCAAAACTAGAAACTCATGTAATGGATTATTTGAATCTATAAATGAAAAGTGTTTATTAACACTATGCAAACCCTATGATATACTTTCATGAATCAATAGGATGATGAATTCCATAATGATTTTCAATGCTTGAAGGACTACCTAGCAAAATTTTCCAATTTTATTACCACAAATTCTAGGAAAGCCATTACTTATATACCTATCAGCCATAGACAAAGCCTTAGAATCACTTATATCTCAACACAATTCTAATGTAAAGGAACATGTTATATACTATCTAAGTTTTACACTAGTCACATATGAACATAATTATATGCCCATTGAAAAAGCCTATTTAGCTATGTTCTTTACAACTCAAAAACTACACCATTACATGTTGAACAACAAGACCATGGTCATTTCCAAAGTAGATCTACTCAAGTATCTACTATCTAAAATAGATTTACAAGGATGCATGGATAAATGGATCATGTTTATTAGTGAGTTTGAGATAGAATATGTTAAACATAAATCCATCTAGGGGAAATTTCTTATAGATCAACTTGTTGAAACACCCCTTATAGATGAAAAGTTGCTAACATTCCAATTTTTAGATGAATCCATTATGACGATCATTGACACACCTCTTGATGAGAAACATTGGAATCTATATTTTGATGGATAATTCACAACACATGGATTAGGGGTAGGCCTTTTTTTATTACTCCATAGGGGGATTTAATCCCTAAGTCATTCAAAATGAATTTTCTTTGTACCAACAACATGGCTGACTATGAAGCACTTATCATAAGGATTTAAAAGGTAGTATAATGAAACATGCAACATCTCAAGGTTTATGGTGATTATTAATTAATCATCAATCAGATTACAAACCATTTTTAGACCAAGGATGATAAGCTAGTGCCTTACAAGGCCATGGTTGACACTCTCAAATAATATATTACCAATGTATTGTTTGAACATATACTTAGGGATAGTAAAAAAATAGTCAATGTCATGGCTACCATTAGATATTTGATTTGACATACAAACACGGCTAAAGAATACTAGTTTCTCATTGAAAATTTGCTTGTGCCAACTCATAAACCATTAATTATGATAATGATATGTGAAATCATTGGTCTTAGCTCTAATTGGTATTCATACCTACAAACATACCTCTATGATCAAATTATACCACTATACTTATCCCACAAATAATCCAAAGCCTTTATCTACCATGTTGCATGTTATACCTTACTCAGACCAACCTTATACCACCATGGTTTTGATGGAACTTTGATTAGTTGTTTAACTTTAGCATAATATACATTAGCATTATAAGAAGTTCATGAAGGAGTATATAGATTCTACACAATTAGGTCCATCCTATCCAAAATCTCTTATGTACTGGGTACTATTGGCCAATGATGGATGCAGATGTAGTTGCATATATTAAAAGATGTGATAAATTTCAATGGCATGCTAATCTGATTCATGCCCTAGCCAAGAATTTGAAACTAATGCTTACACCATGGCCATTTTACACATAGTGCCTCAATCTCATTGGGAATATTAACCCCACCTCATTTGATGGCCATAAACATATCCTTACTGCCATAGAATACTTCACTAAGTGGGTTGAATCTATACCCACCACTTACGTGACTAGAAATCAAATTTCCAAATTCATATTTAACCATGTCATTTAATACTATGGTATTTCCTCCAATATTATATATGATAATGATAGATCATTTAAAAATAATTATGTCAAGTCACTATGTGTTGAGTATAAGATTAAACAATATTTTTCCATGACTTATTACCCACAAGGTAATATCTAGGTAGAAGCATCTAACAAAACTGTTATTAATATCCTTAAAAATATTATCGATGATGCAAGCCGTGATTATCACCTCCAAATATTCTAAACCCTTTAGACATACCATACCAATAACCACACTCCAATAAGAGCCATTCTATATTCACTTGTTTATGGCACTAAATCCATTCTTCCTATTGAGGTTGAGTTACCTTCTTTGCACATCTCTTTGAAACATGTCTTGGATGATGAAGACTATCAAGTAGCTCACTTGTAAGAAATGAAGTTACTTAATAAAAAACATTTGGCTATAGTATATAACCTACAAGCATACTAAAACTAACTTTGTGGTCATTACAATCAGTGCATAAAGCACAAAGAATTTGATTTTGGTGATCTTGTTCTAAAAAAACCCAAAAGAATACTAAAACCAAGAAGAAACACAAAGACAAGTTTAAACCCAAATAGGTAGGTCCTTTCAACATTATTGAAAACTATGGCACTAGAGCATATAGGCTTGATACACCAAATGGGGATGAACTTGATGAGCCGATGAACATTCTACACCTCAAGCATTACTTTGTTTGAGTAAGCTGGTGTATTGTCTTTGAGGACCATTTCTGTTGTACCATAATATCAACTTTCTTCTTTTTACTATACCATTATATCACTTTGTCAGTCCATATTATATTCTACCATACCTTTCATATTGACTGAGTTGTTTCTTACCTACCCAACCTATTTAACCTAGGTTCAATTCCATTGGTTTCATCACCACTTTCAGTAGAAAGATTCAGATCAAGTTTCAATATTTGTTTCAAGTATTCTAGATAGAGGCTATATTTTTGAGCAATATGATAGAGGTTTTGGTAGTTTCATCCTTCATTTCTTGTTTTGTTCTATACCAAGTGTGCCTAATTATAACTAACTTTGGGCAAATCAATGTCCTACCATCTTGATACTAATTATTACTGCCTATGGGTAAATTAGTATCATTGACTTATGCTATTGTTTCCTAGTTATAATTTACTATGGGAAAACTAGAGATAAGACTTATTTATTATGCCTTGAAGTACCACATTGCCATGCCTATGCTGTATTGTGCCATTTTTCTAAATTTGCCTATTTTGTTTGAATTGGTTACAATGCTAGTTAGATTCATCTATTGTAAGGTATAAATATAATGATTTGAGGCCCCATACTAGGACTATGTAGGTAGTGCTCAATTTATATTAAGGTTATTTTAATCACCCTTTAGCCACATTATCACCATTTTGTGACCAAGCTAAGCCATGCTCTCACCATTTTGTGAGTGATTTTAAGTTTGAACACTCTCACCATTTTGTGATATTGGACCATTTATTGTCTAGTCATTTTTGATTGAGTTGAGATACCCATAAAATCCCAAAAAAATTTGTAAAATTGATCTAGAAGATCCTAAAAATTGACCACTTCTTTACCTTAAGGATTTTGGGAACCCTCACTAAGTCACAAGAAACCACTTGTCATTTAGTTTCCCCATCCTTATTGACCCTCTTGTCCCACTCGCTTGCCATTTTTCAAGATCATTCCCACATTATTATCTAACATCCATCATGTTTTCTTCCTCATCATATTATTCTATCCCATTTTCTGGGAGAACTACATTTGTCCCAAAGTTTTTATTTGATCCTACATCCATGAAACTATGTAGGTAACATCCACTTGCCTAGTGAATTTAGATATAGCTCATCCACTCCCTTAATTTTATTTTATTTCCCCAATTTTTTAATTAAGTTGTCTACTATTTTCTAGGGGAAATATTTGTCATCTTATTTGTGACATGTTGTTTGTACTAACATTGTGATTAACCATTATTTGTTTGTTATTTCTCTTTGTTTTTTTGTTTCTTTATTTTATGGGTGCTTGTTTATTTGCCTATTTGTTTGTTTTATTGTCATGCCTTGATTTAGTCTATATGCATTCATTGGGTGATTCCTTGCATATTATTCTTAAATCTATCCATATACATACGTCAACATTGTCATCATGTTTTTTATCATTGATGCATTGTTTTAAATTATATATTAGATTACGTATCAGATCATATAAATATTTTGGCCAAGTTATCATGGTGTTCTATCATGATGCCTATCATCATATTCTATAGGAAAAATTATCTCTAAGAGTCTACACGATAATGAAGCAATGATACATTTCCTTGTCACTAGAACCATTCCTGATTTACTCCAACTCATATCCTAAATAGAGTAATTAAACAACAAAAGAATTTGTTCTCTTACTAGTTTAGATAAGCATCTACTAGCAAGTTTCCTAATTCATATTTTTCCTCTATGATATTTTCCATCATCTTGGATATCATGTTTACCACTATTAGGTATAATGTTTATAATCACCTTTGAGAAAACCATTGTATGCCATCCCACTTGTATTACTAATGATTTTAAACACTTTTGGGTAAATCATTGTGTTTCCATCCATTTAAAATTTAATTATTATAACCACCTTTTGGAAAATCATTCTCTTTCTTTTGCCCAATTAAGGCATATTTTCATGGGGCACATTTTTATCCTACCAATAATTATAACCACCTATGAGAAAATTATTATTTTTACTTTTACTAATTATAACCATATTTGGTTAAATTAGTCTCTTGTTACCTTAAACCTTTTTTGATGATTTTAACCAGCTTTGAGAAAATTATCACCTTATTTATCACACCTATGCTGATGATTATAATCACCTATGGGAAAATCATCTTGTTTGTCTACCCTAATTGGGGTAGCTTCATATGCCACTAATTATAACTACCTATGGGCATATCAATATTTTCCACCCCATCATTTTGTATGTTTTGTTTAATCATTTCCTCCTTTTGGGGGACTGACTGTCGACCCTTTTTCTAACCACTCCCTTAAGGGGGCACTTACAGTTCATCCATTTTTGTTAAAGTCATAAGCATATAATAAATTTTCATGTTTTAAGAAGAGTTATTATGATTATATATTGTAATGCCTTCCCAAATAGGGGAAAACTATAGACACCTAAAATTAGCCACCAATGGCTTCATACTAGACTTTAGACTAATTCTTACCAACCTTTGCAAATTAGTCTTAAGAATAACTAAACATCCCAAATTTTTTTATGCATCATTCGTGAAAGCTCAGAATCATCTTAAAACATCCCTAACTAGGGTATATTAATGTAATCAATAGAAACCTCTCATGGATTCATCTCTATTCATCTTGTAGTATCATAACATGAAATTTGACCTATAAACCTATTACGTGGGGCAAGTGCACACATGAAATCAAATCAAATCTTGGAAATGCTAAAAGCCTAATCATAATTAATTAAAATTATAAACCTAAGTAAATTCTTATTTAAATTATCCATAATAAATTAATGAAATTATAAAAAGGAAATTCAAAAATCAAGAATATCCTAGGTTTTCATAATTACCTTTTATGAGTTGTCAAGCCTTTGCAAATATCTCACCCATGCCTATTCATTATAAATCATGAGGTTTTGACACATTTTAACTCTATTAAGGTTAGCTAACTCACTTAGGCTAGGTTTTAACCCATTCCATGTCTAAAATACACCTTAACTCACCTTGAGTTGGGGTTAGTTCTATTTTGTATAAATATAAGCCATTGCTTATTGAATTTATGAGAGCTTGGATATAGTAAAATTATAATGTAGGTTTTATAGCAAGAGTGAAAGTAATAGTGTTATAATTACTAATTAGTAATCCAAGCCATAAAACAAACATAATCCACAAGCCAAGCCATGGTGCCAAGGAGAGAAGGAGATAACCAAGATCCATTTCCAAATACTCTTTGAGTACAAGCCGAGCAAGCCACACAACAAATATTTTGGAGCATTTAAGGAAGGTAAGGAATTTGGTAGTCTTTGAATTTTAGTTTTGTTTTACATTAGTTTATATATTATGGTCCCCCTATGATATAATCCTAGAGATTTTAAGCTTGTTAATGTGTTTATTTCATTGTTTATGTAACTAACACTATATCTAACCCCCTCTCTTTATCAAATTACTATGATCACATGAGTAAGGGGGAGCATGTTCCATTAATGCTTAATATTATTTATGTTGATATTATGTATCAAGAAGGTGTTATTATAGATGGTAGTTTGTGGAAGACCCTTTGTCATTAATTTCAAATGAGGAGAAAGTCTAAGAAGGGAGATTTACTAGTCTAAGAGAGATGAGAGTGATTAGATTGAAGAATGTTTTGTCATCAATGATAAAGGGGGAATTTGTTGAGAAGTGTTGTCATTGATGTCAAGGTTGATGTTATTAACGTAAAGGTGAATTTGGTGAATATTTTTTGTGAGTGGTCTATGAGATATGTGATTCTATACTTGATGTGACAAGGAAGCCATATGATAAGAGAGAATTTGAAGGCAACCTAATGTCTTTCTGTTGAGAGAAATTTGAATGAAAACTAATGATTTATATATTGGTTATAGTCAAGATTTTTTTAGTGGTGTAATATTTATATCTCATGAATGTTCTCATTTGATAGTATCATTGAGGTAAGCATGTTTTGAGTATTAGTCTTTGAGTATAAGGTGTCTTGAGAAACCTAGTCATAACAAGTATAATCATATCATAAGCATTTACATGATAAGCATAAAGAGGTTTGTACATATGTATTAAATTATTTTAGTAGAATGTAAGGTATGTGATCAATGTGTATAATTATAAAAGAGTTTTTTAAGTTTAGTTTTCAAGCTTTAAGTGCTTGACAAACATAGCCATGGCACTAGTCATGGCATGTAAAGTCCTAGTGAGAAGGTTTGAGCATGGTGGATTGGTGAGATTAATGAATAGAGTTATAAGAGGTTATATGAGGTTTTTTGTGTATGTATGTGAAGCATTAGATCACTCATAAGTGTCTTAGGGTGAGTTATAGGGGTAAGATCTACAAATCAAATCTGCAACTAGATCATTTTTAGGTGGCCTAATAAGGCATCATGATATGTTGTCAAGACATATGAAGGATGTGTGTCTATGTATAATCATGAGATAATTTTTTTTATAATGTAAGTTAAGTATTAATAACCTAAAAATAAGTTATAAGGTCAGTTTAAGACCTAATGAACTATGAAGGTTCAGGTGTAGTAAAGCAAGATGGAAAGATCAAGGCCTAATAAGGAATTAGGATCATTTTCCAAGGAATGTGTGAGTAGGTTATCATTTAAAAATGTGATTAAAGTTTTTAAAATCATATTCATGAAGTTTTAGGTTATGTTTTGTAACAAAATTCATGAAAAGTGGTTTTGAGGTCTCTCATGTGCACAAAATGAAGGGTTCTCAATCTGAGAAGGACTTTTAGGTGTTCATTGGCACATGTAACCTATACATGGGAACCTAATATATTAAGGAGATATGGGGAAGGGTCAAAGATAATATATATAGACATTAGTTTTGGAAATGAGTGGCATTCCTTTATGAACAATCGTTAACACTAAAATAGTGTTAACCCTCTCTAAAGCCATAACAAAGACCTAATGTTTAAGAAGTTATTTTAAAGTGATAAAAAAGTATTGATATGGATATTTTATTTATTTAATTTTTTATTCAACTCTCACAAGAATATCCAAGTGTGATTTATTATTTAGGTGAGTGAGTGGACCTTACAGGAAAGACCTTGTTTCTTAAAGATTTGTCGTAACAGTCAAAGTTGACCAAGTAAAAGTTGCTAAATAGATTAAGGACAAATTTTGAGAATTTTATTTTTTTTACATGGTTGTTTTTAGAAATTTTATATCCCTTATGGGTGTAAAATTTTTCATATAAGTTTTCCAATCACTAACAAACCTAATGGTGAAAATAGTAAGGAACCCAAGCAATAGTGAGAAGATGTTTAGCAATGTGTTATCATAGAATAGAGATGAATCCAAGTGAATGTATATGTTTTTAAATAATTTTAAGAATTTTAATCTTGGATATAATTTTTTTAAATAATTTTATATAACAAAAATTTGTTCACAAGTTGACTTGTCTAGCTCAATGAGGTCTATGTATAGTAAGGTCATCAGATTGGTCTGCAAGACCAATGTTTCCATTTGACCATATTATATTTATATATAATAATGGTATAATTATCACATATAAAAATAAACAAGCATTATAATTATTTTAAAATGGTCATATAGGTGTTGAAGTTCAAAATCACCATGACTAGTCTTCAAAGCAAACTGGCAATTTTGGGTAAGCAAGTTGCAACAATGAGTTTGAGGCTTTATGACATAAGTGGAAGAATATAATGTACATTTTTTTGATATTTGGAATTTTTATGTCCTATCCATTACTTTTTAAATATTTAAATTTATTCAATTTGGTTAAAATTTTGAATCCAAAATGGTTTGTCTGGCTTAGTGAGATTTGTGAGAGAGAAGGTCAACAAATTGGTCTACAAGACCAATAGTTGTCATTAGAGATTATGATATTTTTGATTAAGTTTGTTATAAGGATGTTATAGGATCATGTTAATTTATTATATTTCATTTTTTATGTTCTTTTAGGTGTCATAAGTTTAAATTTCCATGACTATGTTTTGAGGCTAGTTGGCATTTCTAAGTGAGTTATTTGTAGAGAAGGGTTTGAGTCATTTTTACCTAAGTTGTGAAGTATAAATCACATTGTGATTACCATAAGGTCATGTATATTATTTATATGTTATTTTTTTACATTATTTTTTGGAATTTTTTTTTTATGCTTTAGTTGTTCAAGATAGACTTTTTAGGTGTGCATAGGCCTAATTGTGAATAGTGCTAATGACATGCTTCAAGTCGTGGTTGAAGCTAAAATTTGTTATGGAGAATAAATGAGATTATTATGGGTATATTTTAATGGAATATGATATTTTTCTACCATTTTAGGTTTTCTAATGTGTTTCAAATAAGGCAAAGTGTAACATGTCCTAAAGTAGACCTAATAGGATTAGGTCTCTATGAGACCTAAAGATGAAATAAGGCCTAATTGAGGTATGTCATAACTAAATGGACTAAAATAAAATTTTATTTATTTTTATGAGATGTAATAAGATCTATTACTTGAATAAATTAAGGGATGAAATGTGTTTGGCTAACTAAGTATCAATATAATCAAGAAACTTGTATTTATAAAAGATAATTTTAGGCCTATTTGCATGTGTAGAGAGCAAGGGAATAAAATAACATAGGTATTGTATACAATTATTATAGTATAGAATATATATTATGAATATTTTATAGAGGTTATTTTTATTAAAAATAAGGTCATATGACATAATCAAGTCAAGAAGAGGGGTATTTGAGTGAAGAAGCCTGGAAGGTAGTTTGAGGGGGCTAATAGTGTGCAGAGATAAAGAGGTGGTCATCATTAGTTGGTTGAGAAACAAGGTGTCCTGAAGGTGATCAAATAAATTATGTCTTTGAGTTAGTGTTTATTCTTCTATAGGGTTGATGCCTCCTTTCAAGTTGGTGCTTGTTAAAGCCTAATTGAGTCGGTGCTTAGCTAGTTGGAATTGGTGCTCCATGTGAAGTAGGTGATTCAATAAATTTATCCTATAGGATTGTATTAAATTTATAGATATTATTGGGTTGTAATATCCTTTGGGTTTTTCCACATATATTATGTGATCTTGTGTTTCATACTTATGTGGATAGGTGTATATGCTTGTAAGATCTATATGCTTATTTGAATGTTTCATGATTGCTTAAGTGAGATTGTTAAGAATTTTTTTGAAGAGTGATTCACCCCCCTCAGTCATTTTTATTCCAAAATTTAGTATCATATCTTAGTCCTTTTAATAAAGTTTAAAATCCTAAATGAGATCCTTAGAATAAGGATGGCTAGTCAACAAGCTCAATGTGGTTTCTCTACCAGTAAGGATTCATTATTCAATAGATATATTATGCCTTTTGGTACATTAAGATGAAGATATATTTGATTTATCAAGGACATGATATTTGGTAATTAGTTATGGATGGCTATGGTGATCCTATTACACTAACTAATGCAATAGGTAAGAAGGCTAGTGAAAATAACTCTAACTTAATGAATGCCATATTTTATGGCCTATCAGAGGTAGATATTGTGAAGTTGATGTAATGTGTATAAACCAAAGAGATATGGGAAAAATTTAAGAGTATCTATGAAGGAGACACCAAGGTGAAGATGGCCAAGTTGTAGACCCACTGAAGATAAATTGAAATTCTGACTATGAATAAAGATAAAACAATTACATCTTACTTGTTAAAGGCTAATGAATTTTTCAATGTCATTAAAGGATTAGGAGAAGAAGGAAAATAAAATATAGTTGTTTAAAAGGTATCCAGATCACCAACTTCTAAGTTTGATTCTAAGGTATCTATAGTAGAAGAGATGCAAGATTTGGACAAGCTTGAGATGGATGGGCTTCATGGCATCTTGACTACTTATGAGATGATAATAAATTAAGGAATACCTCCTAAGAAGGAAGAAACATTAAAAGATAAGAAGAATTAAAAAATTAAGGTCAAGGATGAGGTATGTTTAGATTTTTATGATGATGGACTAATATCCATGTTTGATATAAAGTTAAGGTTTAGATCTAGTAAGTACAATGGTAAGTTAAATTTCAAATGTTTCAACTATGGTAAGATTGGTCACTTTACATCTAAATATCCTAACAAGGATAAAACTAAGCATAATTAAAAACATGATGAATATCATGAAGATGATGGAAGGTCTATAATCCTAACAAGAACAATAAATATTTTAGGAAGTATGAAGGTAGGAAAGGGTCATTGAAGAATAAGAGAAGTTTCTACACCAAAAAAGAAAATAATTTATCTGATGTGACACAAGTACATATAATAGTGATGATGGTAGTAATGAACTTGAACATAAAAATAATGAAACCTTATCCATGTCTATAAAATTAGACAATGTGGGTTGCTTAAATGGGAAAGGCCTTATGGTTGATGTAGAATTAGATGAAGAAGCTAAAGTAAACCTTGAGGCAAAATTGGTAAGTGACCTAGAGGAGTGGAAATTCTAAAGAAAAAAGAATCACAAACTAAGATCATTAGTTAAGGACTATGAAGAGTAGATTGGTTTGTTTTAGGATAGATTGAGTAACACATCTAAGGAGTATGATGAGATAATCAATCATATTGAAGCACAGATGGAGATAGTCACTAATAGCTTAAAATCTAAATAGGAATAATGCATCAAGTATAAAATTGAAGTATAATCCTTGAAAGTTGAGTTGGATCAAGCATCTAGAGGGTGAAGACCTTTGTGAAGTTTTAAAAGAGCACTGAGGCTCTAGATGGCATCTTGATTAATCAAAAGTTTACAAGTGATAATACTGGTCTTAGTTTTAAAGAAGACCAAGAGGAGGCAACTCAAGTCAAGGAAAAGGCTATTAAAGATAAGAAAGTCAACATAAAGAGACCAATCAAAAAACCTAATACTATGAGGTATACTAATTCATTTAATGGTTATTGTTTGTATGTAATTAGTTTTGTCATAGAGCAAGAGAGTGTAGAAAACCCTCCAAGAATGAGTACTCATGGGACTATGGAAGAAGTCATAGTTAACATCAGTTAAGAGATATGTATGAGGTTATTTACTATGTATATAATAATGTGAGACACATTTCAAGATTCTATCCTAATATATTTAGAATACCATCAAGTCAAAAAAGAGGTTTAAAGCTCCTAGAGTGCAATAAAGAAGGTAAATGAATGTGTGGAAACCAAAGATAGTCAAGGTTAGTAATGATCAGTCTACAAGCATAAATGGACTGTTTGCTATGGTATAACATAATTTTGATGAGAAATAAAGTTAGGAATGTGTATTATTAGCTCATATTGATGATCAAATGATTGATGAAGAGGTCAATCCTATAGTGCTAATCAATCCTAAAAGGATACTAAAGGATATTTAGTCTTGTGGGAACATGGAGATCTGGGAATCTCCTAAGATTGTGTTGTTTTATTTCCCTATGAAAAGGGGTGAATCCATTAAGATTTATGGAGACACTTTTTAATTATCAGAAGCATGGTGGATGCTTGGTTTAAGGGGGAGCTATTTAGGTTGTTGACTAAGTTTTATTTGTGTTGATAAGTGGTCTAGAGATCTGATTTCATTTAAAGGAGGTATGCATGGAGTAAGGGGGAGCATGTTCTACTAATACTTCATATTATATGTTAATATTATGTTTCAAAAAGGTGTGATTATAGATGATAGTTTGTGGAATACCCTTTATCATTAATGTCAAAGGAGGAGCAAGTCTAAAAAGGGAGATTGACCAGTCGAGGAAAGATGAGAGTGATCTAATTGAAGAATGTTTTGCCATCAATGATAAAGGGGGAGTTTGTTCAGAAGTGTTGTCATTTATGTCAAGGTTAATGCCATTTATGTGAAGGTACATTTGGTGAATATTTTTGGTGAGTGGTCTCTATGATATGTGTTTGTGTACTTGATGTGACAAGGAATCCATATGACAAGAGAGAATTTGAAGGCAACCTAATGTCTTTTTGTTGAGAGAGAATTTAAAGTCAACCAAATGATTATTCTATTGGTTGATGTTAAGGTTGTTTTATTTGTGTAAAATTTATATCTGATGAATGTTCTTATTTGATAGCATCATTGAGGTAAGCATGTTTTGAGTACTAGTTCTTGAGTATAATGTGTCTTAAGAAGCCTAGTCATAACAAGTATAGTCATATCATGAGCATGTGCATGATGAGAATAAAGAGGTATGTATAGAGTTATTATATTACTTTAGAAGAATTTAAGGCATGTGAGAAAGGTGTAAAATCATCAAAGAGTGTTTCAAGTTCAATTATCATGCTTTAAGTACTTGAGAAGCCTAGTCATGGCACTAGTCATATCATGTAAAGTCCTAGTGAGAAGGTTTGAGAATAGTGGATTGGTGAGATAAATGAATAGAGGAATAATAAGATGTATTAGGTTTCTTGGGTATGTATTTGAATCATTGTATCTCTCATAAGAGTCTCAGAATGAGCCTATAGGGGTATGATTTATAAATCAAGTATGTAACTAGACCATTTCTAAACCCTACCTTGCATAATAAGGCATCATGATCTATTATAAAGACATATGAAGGATGTATGGATATGTATAAGCATGAGGTAGGTTTTTTAATCATGTAATTGAAGTATTGATAACCTAAAAATAAGTTTGAAGGTCAACTTAAGACATAATGATGTGTGAAGGCTTAGGTGTAGTAAAGATGGAAAGAGCATGGCCTAATGAGGTATCATGATTAGTTTAAAAGGCATGTGTGAGTAGGTGAGAATTGATATATGTGATTCAATTTTTTTTAAGCATATGCATGAAGTTTTAGGTCATGGTTTGCAAGAAAAGGCATGAAAAATGGTTTTGAGGTCTCACATGTGCATAAAATGAAGGGCTCTCAACTCAAGAAGGACTTTCATGTGTTCATTAGAATGTTAAAAATCTACATGGGAACTAGATATATTAAGGAGAAATGGGAAAAGGTCCTACATAATATCTCTAGGCATTAGTTTTGGAAATGAGGGGAAATACTTTATGAACAATCATTAACATCAGAAATAGTGTTAACCCTTTCTAAAACCCTAACAAGGACCTGATGTTTAATAAGCTATTATAAAGTGATCATAATGGATTTCTATGGATATTTTATTTATTTAAGGTTTTATTAAACTCTCCCAAGCATCTCTAGGTGTGATTGAGTCTTTAGGTGAGTGAGTGGACACTACAAGAAAGGCCTTATTTCATGGAGATTTATTGTAGAAACTAGAGTTGACCAAGTCAAAGTTTATAAATAGATGAAGGATAAATTTTGAGACTTTTATTTTGTGTTAAATTTGGTTTATGGATAGGTTTTATCTCTCGATGGTTTTAAAATAGGCATCTAAGTTGACTAGTCACTAATAGACCTAATGGTGAAAATAGTGAGAATATGTTTAGGGATGTGTTATCATGGAATAAGGATGAATCAAAGTTCATGGATAAATTTTTTAATACTTTTAATATATTTTAATTTTGGATATAAGTTTTGGAGATCATTTTATATAGCAAAACATTGCTCACAAAGTTGACTTGTCTAGCTCAGTGAGGTCTGTGTACAGTAAGGTCATAAGAGTGGTTTTTAAAACCAATGTTTCCATTTTAAAATATTATATTTATATATAATAATGGTATATTTATCACATATTATCATATAAATTCATCATGAGTCTTTGAAAGTGGTCATACAGGTGTTGAAGGTCAAAATCACCATGACTGGTCTTTAAGGCAAATTGACATTTTTAGGTAAGCAAGTTGTAAGGATGAGTTTGAGGCTCTATGCCACAATTGGAATCATATAATGTAATTTTTTTTCTATTTTGACTTTTATGTCCTATCCATGATTTTTTAAATATTTAAATACTATGAAATTGGTTGAAATGTTGAATCCAAAATGGCTTGTCTGGCTAAGTGAGGTCTATGAGAGAAGGTCAACAAATTGGTCTACAAAGCCAATAGTTTTCATTAGATATTATGATATTTTTGTTATATGTTGTTATAAGGATGTTTTATTATAATTTTAATTAATTTTAACTCCTTTTTTGTGTTCTTTTAGGTGTCAAAAGTTTAAGTTTCCATGAATGTGTTTTGAGGCTAGTTGGCAGTTCTGAGTGAACTATTTACAAAGAAAGGTTTGAGTCCTTTTGCCATAATTTGTGAAGTATAAATCACATGTTTATTAACCTAATTTCATGTATATTTTTTATATTTCATTTTTTTCATGATTATTTGGAAAAATTATGTCTATGTTTTAGTTGTTTAAGTCATACTTTTTGGGTATGCACAGACCTAATTATGAATAGTACTAATGACATGCTTCAAGTGGTGGTTGAAGCTAAAAGGTGTTATGAAGCCTAGATGAGATTAGAGTTGATTTAATTTAATTTCATATTATATTTTACTACTGTGTGAAGTGTTGGAATGTGTTTTAAGGAAGGCAAATTGTAACATGTCTTAAAGTAGACCTAATGGGATTAGGTCTCTATGAGACCTAAAGATGAAATACGGCCTAATTGAGGTATGTCAGACATAAAGGGACTCTAATAAAATTTAATTCATGTTTATTATATGTCATAATATATAATAAAATGTGGACCTAAGGGTTTAAAGGTGTTTGGTTGACTAAGTGTCAATATGAGTAAGAGACTCGTATATATACAAGACAATTTTAGGACTATTTGTGTGTGTAGAGAGAAAGAACATAAAATAACATAGTGAAGAGTATAATGAGGTATTTTATACCATTAAAATAGTATATATTATTTGTCATGAATATTTGATATATTTTCTAGGTATGAAAACTAAGGTCATATGACCTAATTAAGTCAAGAAGAGGGCTATTTAAGTGAAGAAGCTTAGAAGGCAGTTTGAGAGGGCTAATAGTGTGAAGAGATGAAGAGGTGGTCATAATTATTTGGTTGAAAAACAATGTTTACTAAAAGTGATCAAATCAATCAAGTGGCTGAGTTAGTGCTGAATCATCTAAGGGGTTGGTGTCTCCTTGCAAGTTGGTCTTTACTAAAGCCTAGCTGAGTTGGTGCTTAACTAGTTGGGGTTGGTGCTCCATGCGAAGTGGGTGTTTCACTAAATTTTATGTTTTTATTATAGTAATATATTCCATTTATATATATCAGTGGGGTTTCTTTCCCTTGAGATTTTTACACATTTATGATGTGTTCTCATGTGTCATGCTTATGTGGATAGGTGTTTATGATTATAAGATATATATGCTTATTTGAATGTTTCATGATTGATTAAGTGAGAAATACTAATTCACCCCCCTCTCATTAATTTTTATTCCAACATAGTCCATGGAAAATAGTTATCCATGAAGACCAAATACCTATAATACTTGTATAAATATACCAAACAATATCTCATCATGTCATAGTTTGTAATGTTGGGATATGAGGTACACCCAAAATACATGGTCCTATCACCATCACAAAACATGAAGAAAACTATCATCTATAATATAAGGCAATCTATTTAGTCAATACATACAAACTTTCTCATAAATCCAACTACTAAGTAAGATCATGGGGCCCATAATCATTTACCCATAATGTTATAAATATTATGTACTAACTATACCCAAATAATTGACCTTAGGCCATACATAGTACTCTGATCTAGTATCAACCAACACAAGATAACCATATATAGTGGAACCTTGCCATATGACTTGTGATAGATCACATGGGTTGTCATAAGCCAATAATGGCCTTTTAGATATCTATAATTGCCAATACATAAACATAAAAAAGACACACTCATAGACCATAAAAATACCTCTCTGAACTAGTCATCCATAGGGCTAGGGCTTATCTCTATAATTTTTTGGCAAGGTATCACAAATTATAGGAGTGATTATAATAGGATTTCCTAAAATAATATGGACATTTATTAGGGTGATACCCACCTCAATAGTATCCCCATCCACCACCTATCTAAAAATGTTGGTTAGTCACTCCCATAATCTTAAGAACATGTTTCCTAAGTCAACACTCAATGAGATATGATACATATGCATGATCCATTCAATTCCTAATGACACTAAGCATGTGTAATCATTAGTTGTCAATCTCTCTAATATATTAGGTAACCACATGGCATCCACTAAATTCTAGATCATTTATAGCCTATACAAAATATCAAATAAAAAATCACATATTGGTTCTCCACATTAGATAATAATTACAATACATCATAAAAATTTAATAATACATGTAAATTAACTACTTCATCAACCTATTTTGACATTTTATTTACATTTTACACTACATCAACCACATAACTAACTATGTTAACCATATAATAATTTTATACTAAGTCAGCCAGGTATTTTAACTATGTCAGACACTATTATAAATCAAGTTAAATCAACCACTTCATATGAATTTGACCACCCAACATAACTATGTTGGCCACTAGATATTTTGTCAGCTATTTAATTCTACTACATCTTCCACTTCATATGAAGTTGCCCACTCTTTTAAACTACATAAAATACCTAGAAACAATACTACATTAATCAAAATGTACGCATTAATCCCCTTAAACATTATCAAACTAGATCAGCCCATCTATACATATTTGACCAGCTAATGACAAACTACATCCACCCATTACTACATAATTACCCACCCTTATTAAGTTATTCATTTATAACTATGTCGGCCTAGATGACCTTATTCACTTTATGTACTTATTTTTCACCCATTTTCCATTAATTATTTAGGATTTAATAACCCTTATCTCCCCCTACCTATTGACCATCTTACTTCTTAGTCTACCCTAAAATTTTTTGGGGTAAATTCTACTATATAAATTTGCCTCAACACCTAGTTTTTCAATTTAGCCTGGTTTTTAATTAAAATTGATAAAAATTCAAAATTTAGTACATTCCATACTTGGATCATGCCAACATATCCTACTATGTGTCCTTCACCTCGTGATCTTCATCTCCATGCCATAGTCTCTATCATCACTATTTTTGCTCACATAGAGCTATGGTTTTCTCAAAATAGTAAATTTACAAATGAATAGTTAAAAATCCTATGTATATTTCAAATTTACAAGTTCTTTAGCTATTAATTATTTACCAAAAATATCAGTGTTTTAATCCTAAATATATTTTTATAACCTCTTTTTCAAAACTATAAAAAGTTATAAAATCCTGACAATGTAGAAAATTTTTTAGTACTTATATCAATTTTTTGCAAAAAAATCAAGTTTTATCTTATTTTTTAGGTTTGCCTAATGTTCCTTACATTGGATGCCTCTATTTAATTCTCATATAACTTCTATTCTACAAGGTAAGTGAAGGTATGTATTTTTCAATAATTGACTTTCATTTATTTCTCACTATTTACTATAATTTATTCACTCAACTAAACTATGTTACTATGGTATTTCCCAAAGCACCATCCCATGTTACAACTACATGGCATGTGATGAGCTTCAAGTGGGGAATATGCATACACAAAATATTTTTAAAAATAAATTAGTTGTTTATGTTTTTCCTCTTGCATTAACATATCAAGTCGTAATCTCTCTAAGTGTACACCTTAAAGAGTACACCAAGAAAGGGGTTGGCAAACCTTTGGTGCTTCACAATATTGTTGACCCATATACCATTACCCAATACCACCAAAAACTACCCTTATCCAATTTCATAAGTAATAAAAACCCACTTATAAACTCCCTAATTAATTAACCATCCACAATAGTCCCTACCTAAGTAAACACCTCTTTTACTCATTTTACTACTACATCAACCTGGTTGACCTTGTTAGGAATTTAGTGCATGTTATGAAACTTTGTCGATCTAGGAAACCCTAGTTTGAGGCTTAACAACTCTATTTATCACCAAACAAGGTCAACCTAGCTGACCTTATTGGCTAACTTTTTAGGAGGCTTTAGGTTCAATCCTTGGCTATAAATACCCCCTTCATTTCATTTATAAATGGAGGATCATTCAATTACTCATCATTATAACTTGTAAATCTACTTCTACTATCATTTGGAGGTTTCATTACTTAGGTTTTTTCTTTGGAATAGTAGCACTTGTATTTTGGAGGTCTTGGATGTATAGGATAAGCCTTATAGCATAGATTTGATCTATCCTTGTTATTCTTACAAGCCACAATAACATCTTTAAAATCACCATTGGTAAAGGGAAAGATTAAGGCATGACAAGTTCACTTCAACAAGGTAAGTATACTCCCAACCCTTCATCTTTTGGTTAAGTAGATGTATAGATAATAGGTTAAATTTTATCTCTCTTTACTTAGATTACTTATATATTGTTTTGAATAGAATTATCTTTACCTGTTTATTATCTTCCCCATTTTTTCCATAAGTTTTGGGGAGCACTATATTAGTTCATATGTTTATTTACTAGATTAGTTTGTATGTTAGTTTAGTAGATTAGCTAATTTCCAGTTATATCATTATAAGACCTATCTAGGGTTATTATATGATGGAATTTGACTAGATGCTTTGGAAACCTCTCCTTTTCCATTATGTAATAAGAGATCCCTTAGTTAGGTTTAACATATCCATAATTAGTCATGACCCTGATAATTTTGTTTTTTCTAAATGGATTTTTAGTTGATTACCTTATTTGATCTTGGATATTAATGTGTAGGATAAGTTGTAGGTAGATATTATTTCACTTTCATACATGTTTCACCCTGATATGTGAATAAAAATTATCCATCAATTAAGGCCCTTATCAAGGCCAATTCCTTAGAATATTTATACTTCCACGGTTATAATTTTTTTTTACTATTAATTCAACTAGTTGTGTGGCACCATCATAAATGTTGAACCAAAATTCATTGAATATCATAGTATTATCAACTTGTATAGACCATTATAACCAAGTATCCTTCCTAGTTAGTGTTTTGCCAACTATTATTTTTATTGAATGTATTTTTATATCAATGTGGGATAGATTGGTTCCTCATCACTCTAATAGGTTTTTTTTAATATAGCATTATAAAATACACCAAACCTCTCCATATTCTCTCCCTTATTATATACATAATTATGTGGAATAAGCTAATCCTTTCAATATACCGATAGGCATGTGAGAGAATAATGATATGTGGAACACTAAGTCAATCAATAACCATAATTTGGTAGTTACAACTAACTCTATTATGTACATTCCATCTAAGATTTGAATTAACTTTTGTGTAACAAAGAGTATGTAGCTAACATCTCAACTAAAATGACAAAGCATTTAAGATCAATTTATTTATTTTTATGAGTTTACAACAATCATATTAAACTACCAAGAATATAAAATTATTAATAGCCTTAATCAACTAAATTAAATATAGCATATTGAGTCACAAAACATTAAACATCTTGATTTGAAGAGAAGATACAAACATATTAAATTTTTAAATCCATATTAGTGTTTTAAACAACAATTTCTAATAAGTTTACGTGAGCTCCTCAATGAAAACCTTGGTCACAACTAAAACCTATTCCACCTCACTCAATAAGTCAAATCAAACAATCATATTACTTGTTTAATTAACATTAGTATGAGACTACCATGACACTTATGTAATTTCTACCATCTATCTAATAGAGTTTACCCCTTAGTGGGTTCTCCATAAATCATTGCCATTGGCTTAACCATATTTATTCACATTGTAATGGGGAAACATAATCATTTAATCATAAACAACCACCTTATTTAATACCTTTTTATCTTTGGTGATAATCAACATAAGTTCAACATAATAATTATTAATTTCACTTTTGTGTGCTTTATAAATTAAATGCACTAATATTTTTAAAAATATATGAGGCAATTTATATATTACTATTATTATGAGATAATATTTCACAAATGCTATCCATATCATTAATTAATCTTGGAGTTTATATCTTTTAATCTTAGAATTACAATTAATCAAATTAAAATGGTCTTAAGTATATTGCATGACTTGATCACATTAAAGATGAGTAATAACTCACTCATTTAAAATACCATCAATGAGATAGTAATAAACATGATTATAAATTCATGGGCCTTATCATTTCAAAATGTTGAACTAAAATTTTATTTAGAATAATATGATTAAAAATTGGTCAACTTCTAATAGATATATGTGGCATAAAAATATTGACATTGAGTAATAATCATTACTCCTCACCAAAAGCCACATAACTACATTTTAATAGCTTGTCATTTGATTAGGACTAATGTAAGTCAAATTTTAAAGTAAAACACTCAAATAATATTTCTTAAATACCAAACTAGCATTGATCACCTCATATTACAATAAACCTAACCAAAATTACTTAATAAATTTCTAAAAGTATGTAGACAAAAACATCAATGAATATTGTACATATTTAACCTTTTACATGGATCTTCAAGTCTTAATCAAGTCTGATTTCCATTATTAGCACATAACATAAGACCCATTTAATAATACAAAGATAACTAAGTATTCTAGATATGATACTAATTTAAATACCAATACAAAAACCATTGAATATGTTATATCATAATTCCATATAATTGATCCATGAGAAAATTGGCACTCCTAGGTTGATTTAAAACTTGGATTGCATAGAGAAACCAACTTAAATTATCCACAACACGTAACCCCACAAATGGTGATGGGTTTATGCAAGACCTTGAAAAACCAACTATTTTTAATTTCATTAATAAATCAAAAATTCACATTCCAAATCCTATCAATAATCAATTTATACATTTTGAGTTCATATTGAAATGAGCCACGGCAATGTTTTCAATCTACACTACTTACCTATAGTGGAAAAGTTGAACACATCTAATTTATAACTATTACCAACATTAAATAAAAAATTATGAACAATAGTAAATTATATCAATTTTTTTTACTCAAATAAAACTTTAATTAATATATAACAACTTCATAATTTTAAGAATGCCACACTAAATACAATGAATTAGAAGTCAAATAATAAATACACGAGAAATAAAAAATAATTACTTTAAACCAAGCATACCATGAATATATATAAACAAGTGATAAATTTTAATGACTCTAAATTAGTCAAAATAATATATTTATAACTTCTAATACATATACATACATCACAATATAACCCAAAATGACCACAGTCTTAAATAACTCAATTGATCCAATACACTTTACACAACAAATGAAATTGGATTGATCCGAAAGAAATAATTAAATCATGACTCTTATAATAGTCATATAAATTTTTATTAATTGAATATATTCATGTTTAATTCATTCTAACATAATAAAAAATGGTTCAAGTAGTCTTAATATTTAAACAAGTTCTTATCAAGTTCTAAAGAGAAAAATATAATGCAGGATTTTGACAACCAACAATCTAGTTTAATCCCTTTTCAGAATGAAAGAATAGATTGCATTAAAAATTAAGTAAATTCATTAAATATTATACTATAATTTAGTATAATTTCTCTACATAAACTAAATGTAAAATCTACACAAATAAAATATATAATTTAACCATGTTATCAACTACAGTTTTTTTCTCAAATAATTGACAATCACATAACTTTCATAAACTAGTAATGAGATTAAATTGACAAGATAGAATTAATAAATCAACATTAATAATAGGGTTAAAAATATATAATATTGTATTGGAAATAATTTATCTTTTTATTATTCAAACTTAAGGGATCATATATAATAGAATAAATACACATTGTTTATAAATCAATAGTTACTAATATCAAAATCATTGAATCATACAATCATCCATTAAAAACATAAGTAATCTCTTCATTAATATGTGAATTAATAATAGAATGAAGTTATTTTCTGATAGTATAGTAACATTTCATTCCTAATCATATAGAATACAAAATGTATCTTCTAAATCAAACTGTATATTAATTAGCCTAGTTTTAAATAAGAAATAATACTAAAAATTGCAAGCCATTAAATTCATTTTATTAAAAGTAAAGAATACATATACATACTATTGTGTAAATTATCAAGTATTCATATTAAATTTACATTTTCTATTTCAAATCCTGAATGCATAAAAGAAATAAATCCAGTCATATCTATCCAAATGAGCAATAAATCTCCTGCATGTAGTTCTCTTTTGAATGTGCAATGGGACCAACCATATGTAGGTCCCTACCTACCCAAATCATTGGTTGAGAAGGGGATAAAACACTCAATGGTGAAACTAAAACACAAAAGGAATTCCTTATAACATATGTGTGAATGATATCATTGATTTAGATTTTTAGGGTTTCAAACCAGAAGCAACCAATTAGTTTAAAAATTAAATTCTAGAAACCAAAACATAAAGTCTACTAGACCATAATGACCTCAAACACTCAAGAAATGACCCAAAATTAATCATAATCATATATGAGATAAATTTAAATCCATTTGTTTCCAAAATTTACCTTTACATCTTCTAAGGGTGAGGTAGAACTCATAGCCTCTGCCAAATGAGATTTCCTTAGTTGTTCTTGCCACAAACATAACTAATTTAGGTTTACTCAAGAATCATTCTCAATTATTCCAAACCATAACAAAATTTTGTTTAAAATTTTCAACCACCCAGTTTAAATTCATGATTATAAGTAAAATCTAAAACTTACCTATTATGTGCACAATGTGGTAACCATAAAAAGTTGAGTGTCAACTTCTTTGCTTTGTAATTATTTCTCCCACTTCACCATCCTTAATTCTCCACTAAAATAATTTATTTTAAACATTTTTCATCATACTCACTAGTAGTTACATTTGGTATAACTACCCATTCTACCAAGTGGAACTCTAATCAATACCACTTAAAAACTACCAAATTCCAAGCCCATGTTTTACTTACACGTTGACAAGTTTGAAACCTTGTTTAACCTTAATACTCCCAAAATCCACATGTACAACTTGACAAACCATCTAGTAGTTTCCAAAATGAATGAAACCCTAATCAACAACCCTTTACATCAAGTCAACCTAACCACATCAATACCATGATTTAGGTTTATAACCAAATATAAAACAAATGTCATTGACCTAAGTCTCTAATACGTATGGTTTTAAAAATTGCACAAAGATTTAATGCCATGGTCCCTCTTTAAAATATGTCTTATTCTTTAAGACTATGGACTTATCAATAATGAAACTTAGACATTCAAATGGTTTAGAAGCTAGAGTATTACAAAAATCATTAAAGGTCCAAATGACCTCCAACTTCATTACTTAATGCCCAAAGATGCCAAACTTCCATTCTTGGTTCATTCAAGACTTTATTAACTAGTGTCAAAATGACATCAATCTCAACCAAATGTATCCAATTAATTTATTAATATAAAAATCAATCCAAAAATTGGTAAACCTTTAAAATAAAGATGAATAATTAGAAATCAACTTGAAGGACTACATAAAACAACTCAAGACTAGAGAATTCAATCAAAAAGATGTTTTGGCTTAGTATGTGATCTTATTTTCATCATGTTTTTAAATCTATTAGTGTGTTCTATAGACACCTAAAACTAGCCATCGATAACCTCCAATCAGGCTTTTGGCTAGTTTCCATTCAAAATGCACAATTTGGCCTAAAAACACTAAAACATGATAAATGATGTGAAACTAACATATTAAAGTGCTGATTTTGGCCAAGGTATCCTTAAATGGGGTAATGAAATTTATGGGCCATATAACTTTAATCAATTCATTTTGAGTCAAAATGCCAAATTTGCACCTACATGCTCTAGACTGCTCTTTCGTATCAAATATTTTGCACAAGACTTGTGCCTTTATTATTTGTTGTTAGCAAAATTATAAATGGGAATATGAATCCAACACATCTGATATGGCCTTCCAATTCTAATTCATTCAAATTTAAGACCAATAACAAGACATTCTGATCAATTGGAGTAATTTATGCATAAAGTGCTTAATCATGCTTAGAGCTAATTAACCCAAATTAAGGCCTAATAAAAAATTCCATGGAAAATTGTTGAATAATTTGTTTTGGAAATTAATATAGAATATCTACATCATCAAGTGACCTCATTTCTTGGGAAGACATCCCTAGGCCATAAATTCCATAAATATATAGATTCATGCCTCCCGTGCCTCATCAATGCCTTCCATGATGCCCTCCATGCCTCTTAATTACCCCTTCTTCCAATGTTATGATGAGGATAATTACAAACTTAATTCCAAAAATTGAATTAATCCTCAACCACACATCTCAATCTTGAGATGGATGGTTGAGGTTGATTCTGATCAAATCCAAAAATCTAAAAATAAGAGGCCTCACAACATCATTTTTAAGCTTAATTAATGAAAAGTTATAATGTAAGATTAGTTACAAAATATTCATACAACTAGTGTTACCATGCCAAATTGATTCCAAGCCAAGCCAACGACGAGGAGATGAAGGTAATCAAAATCCATTGAAGAAGACCTCTTAAAGCAAAAGCCAAGCAAGCCACCATTACAAAGGCATTTAGAGAATCTAAGGAAGGTGAAAGGAATTCTTGTGTTTTCATTCCTTAATTTTTAGTTGTGCTTGTTATTTGATTTTATTAACTAAGCTCTCCCTAGTGTCTAGGCCTAGAAATGCTATGTTATTAATGTGTTTATTTCATCTTATTTTCATTTTGGAACTAACACCATACTAACCATCCTCTCTCGAGTCAAATTCCTAGATCACATAATGGCACACCTGGTGGGACTAGACACATCTTATACATGAAGGAGATCCTTTTGTAACCTTGAAAAAAATTATTTGAGATTTTAAAACTCTTGAAAATTAGTTTTCTAACATTATTTTACCATTTTTGGTTGCCATGGTTTTTACATAGTAACCAACATCGATAGAAATACCAACATTAGTTACTTAGCCTAACTGATGTCAGTTAATAACATCGACATTGATATGATCTCAGTTGGCCATAATCAATGTTGGTGGTATTGACCAACATTAGTCACTATGTTTTTCCAAAAACATATAATTGAGACCTACTTTTTCAAAGTTTGTTGTTTCAAATTTACAAGGGATTCAAAGGTAAAGGACATGCTAATAATTTTGCTATAGGACCAAGTGGGATATTTGCTCAAAACATGTTTAAATCACTTTTTCATGGTTAAAATTTGATTAGGAACTTTGTTTTGGTGTTTAACAAGGAATTTTTAGATGTTTTTGGTGAATGTTTTTCAAAGTTTATAACTAAGAACAAGGGGTCAAGTGAACACCACCAAACATTTCATTTGAGTTTAAAATTGAACAAACTTGTCAATTTTTTCTTGCAATAGTTGTTTGAGCTAATTTTTTTTAGCAAAAAGAGGGGTGTTGCATGTATGCTCTTCCATTTGTCCCCTTTAGGGAGCCCTTGGAATCAAAAGCACCATTCCTATTGTAAGTAGCCTAGTCTAAGGCTTAAAAAGAAAGTCATCTAAAACACTCCCCAAAAACTCATCAAAGTTTAGGTGACCTTGAAAATGACCCTAAAGTCTTTATACTTTCATAATTTCTTTGTTTTTATGCATGTTGGCTTATGAGGGGCACTTCATCACCTCCCACAAGTTCTTTAGGGAAGCTTTAACCCGGGGTTTCATCTCCCAACATTGACTTCATTTGAATCTTTTAGAGTTACACATGGTATGTAGTGGCACTTTGGAAATCACAATACATTGAGTGAATAAAAAGATGTAGTGGTTACAAAAAGGACTAGACCTTTTTACAATAATCCAAGTGATATGGACCCACCCAAAATCCATGCTTTTATTTTGCATTGTTTGGCATGAAAGTCATTATGCAATTGATTCCCCGAGTGATATTCAAAAGTTGATGGTCTAGTCAACCCCACATGCTATACCCTTGTTAGGATTTAGATGATTATACTTAGTGTATTTTGGTCATTTATCTTGGTATTTTTGAGACTATAAATTGTTTGTTTGTGTGTAAACCATGTCAAAACCATTTTATCTATATGTCACTCTTTTATCTAAAGAGGCGTTATACTAGCCATTTTACAACACACTTATGCCTTGACATTTTTGCTAAACTTGTTTGTGTGTGTGTGTCGTTTGAGTTACAGAGGGTAGCGTTATGCTACCCAAATCATGTTAAAACATTTTGAGCCTTTTAAGTATTTTGAAACATAGCATTGATCACATCATTCAAGCATGCTTACACCATTAGGCTACTTGATTTGTTTCAAGACTTGTTTACCTTGCACTAAAAAACCATTATTTCAAACCATCTTGTGTATACCATTTATACCTCTATCTTGTGCTGTCATGCTGTCTAATCTTGTGTAGCTTATTTGGTCAAATCTTAGTTTTCAACATTGAGTTTTTAATTAGCCTTATTAAGTTTGGATCCAAACATTGATTGATTTTTGTTTAGGCCTTAATTCATGTGGTTGGTAAATAGATATTTTTCTTTTGGTTTACATAGCTTTGGTTAATCGATTACCCAAATTTGAAAACTATTGATGGTTTTTTTATTCAATGCCTATTCTCATCATTGTTTGTACCTTTATTTGGGAGAACACAACCTTTCTCAAAGAACCTTTTGTATTATGCCTTATGCCAACTGATCATGTTTATGTTTGATTCTGTGTGCTAGGTTTATGTCAAATTTATTTCCAAAACTTATTAGATTAAATAAAATCACATCATGCATGTTTGTTTGAGCCTAACTTTTGACTCTGCATTTAGACAAAAGACCTAGTAACTCAACTTTTCCCTTTCCTAGTTTAGACCTTGTTTGGAACAATTTTACCTAGACCTTTGACATGTCAGTTATTATTTAGACACTTGACCTTTTATGTGTATGACTTTTGACATTAGACATTTGATGTTAGATTGCTTTATGCCAAGTTTTAGCACCAACCATTTTGGAGAAATAGTTCCACTTTTAGATCACATTAGAGATACAACTCCACCTTTTGACCAAGTTAGACAAAGCTTATAAAATTTGCCCTTTGGATAGTTTTTTGGATTTTGTAGAACTCTAAGCCTTTTTATTTTGGAGCTTTCATAATTTATGTAGATATGTCTTGCTACACTTATAGTGGAGTCACTTACAATCTAAATTATGATATAATGACCACACAAAATGACTTTTATCAAGACCCCAATGATGCTAATACAGTTTGTGAGACAGATTTCTATCCACCTCATATTAATCATTCATGGGAATAAAGCCATGAAGCAACTTATGATCCAAATCGAGACCTTGATTGGTATGAAGAGGCTTCTGAAGAGGATTTTAAAGACCCAACTATAGATAATGTTGTTTGGGATATGAATCCATACCCTCTTTGTAATAATTAGTATATGGAACATAGTCAAGAACCAACTTATGAGCTAACTCATGACTAAGATGATATGGTTTATGAGGAAGACTTGGATGATTTTACTTGTGTAAGAAATCAAGTTTCATGACATCCTTTTGTTATCTGATCATTGGCTACCCCTAACCCTGCTTTAGATTATATGAGCCATAAAGCTCTACAATATCCAAGGAATATCATTCCCATACCAAAACCTCATTCTTTAGTTTGTGTGAGAAACCAAGATCCATAATGCCCAACCATTTTTATACCAAGACCTCATCCTTTAGTTTGTGCAAGTAATCAAGCTCCACAACACCCCTTCATCATTTTAAGACCTAGTCCTTTAGCTTGTGTGAGTAATCAATCTCCACAATGCCCTATCGTTACCATATCAAGTCTTTATCCTTTGGCTAAGACTAGCAATCATGCTCCCCAAGGCCCTACCATTATCTAACCACAAGTCATTTCTCATCCAATATTACCTCAATTGATCCAATCATTTGAAGACCAAGCTATGTTCAAAACTAGTATTTTCTAACTCATTGGAAATCAAGGCCAAGAAAACTAACCATTTTTGATAAGTAAACCTATGATAAATTGCCTATTAATCCTATACTAGTTATCAAGAAGTCTCACACTAACAAGGCAGTCTTTATTGAGTCACTTCTTAATTATTATAACCACCTTTGGGAAAATAATTATGTCAACCATGTGCCTATTTTTCAAGAGCCTCTTATTAAAAAGCTAGTCTTTGAAGAGTTGTCTCTTGACCTTTTTCCCATCCTAGAGGAGTCTCACTTTGACAAACTAGTCTTTGTGGAGCCCATCATGCCATCATAGGCTGTTACTTATCCAAAACTAAACATTTAGTAAGACATCATTATAATAGAGTACCCATCAAATGAAGAATCAGAGTTAGAGTCAGGTTCTATTCTTGAACTAACATCAGATTTAACATCAAAATTAGAATCAATATTAGTCTCAATGTTAGATTTAGAGTCCTTTGAGTTAGAATCATATTCAGAAGAAGAATATGTTCATGGCTATTACAACATTGGTTACACATGCCTTGAAAATTAATTTGAATACATTTTTGATCCTTCTATAGTTTTTGAGGATGAGTAATTTAGCTTTGACACAAGTTTTCCTAGTATTTTTATAAAATGATTGTGCAACCTCTCCCCATTCCATTTCCATTCAACAGGCCATTACCATCAACCAAGATAGCCATATTATTAACATTCTATCTCCCATAAGTGTTGATTGGGATCAATAGAATCACACTTTATTAAACTACATCCATGGCGACATAGCCGTTGAAGAAGAGAAAGGAGGCCAAGACAACATTCATATAGTAGAACACTCTCTTAGTGAGACCTTTTCAAAGGTGCTAGGGGACAATCAAAGTCAAAACTCAGCATCTTTTAGGGAGACTTTTTTGGAAGAACTATAAGATAATCAAAGTCAATATTTAACATTCCTTAATGAAACCTTCTCAAAGGTGCTACAATACAATCAACATAGCTTCAATAGTGAAAACCTCATTGAGGAACCAATAGCTAAGCACAAAAGTTATTCATTATTTATTGAAGACAAAATCAAAATAGCTTCCAATCTATAGCCTAATCAGATGGTAGCTACTCTAAAGATCAAACAATATAAAAATTTGGTGGTCCTATCAAGAGAACAAGTCTTCAGCCCCAGAACAACCAAAATTATGTCAAATCCAACATCAACAACATTACATGTTACTAAAAGTCCTGATCTCCATTTATTTCCTCACCATTATTTATTCCATTATCATCTACCATTCCATTTCACAATCAAACCTACCATCCATTATTTGTCCCTATTTACCATCCATGGTCACACTTTCCTTTGTAGAGGCTAAAAAGACACCTTGTCTTGACGTTTGAAGGAATAAAAATCAATGACCAAGGAAGATCACAAAAGCATTCTTAGAAACCAAATATGTAGGCCATTCTTGATAGGTTAGTTATTTTGATGAGGTGTGGGATAGTAATTAACATGATCAAGCATTATATTTGTATGATTTTTGATTAGGATGTGCATTTCCCCATCAATTGGAATAATAGAATAAAAAACACACCTAGGCCAAAAGCATGTACCATGCCATTACCATTATTACATATCCATTTTCCATTGTCAAAGTACGCAACCATTCACCCCATAACTTTGGGGAAATCCTCTTACCATTTTATCCAATCTATCAAAAAACATCATTATCCTTAGCAAGACCATACCATCTTATCATTCCATTCCTATTTAGACCAAAGCCTATTTTTAGTCATCCTACCCAATCCTATTTTGATCTTGGTTCATTTGATTCTTCCTGAACCTTTTGTGGGGGGATTCCAATCAAGTTTCAACAATCATTCAAGTCTACGTTTATAATGGTAGTCAATGAAAGTAGTGTGATAGTTGATCTAGCAAGATATCTTTCATCTTATCAAGTTTGTTTATGTGAACTTACTTATAACCACTTATGGGCAAATCAGAGTCTCCCTAGTCTTGCTACTAATTATAAATGCCTATGAGCAAATTAGTATCATTGACCTATGCCATTATATCCTAGTTATAATTTATTATGGGAAAACTTGGGGAAACACTTATTTATCATACATTAATGTATTACCTTGCCATTACTATTTTCATTTGACTGGCCATTTTCTAGATTTGAGAACTTATTAGGACCTAGTTGGTTTTTCCCCACCTTTTATGTGGATGGAATTACTATGACTGAAGGTCATTTTAGGACTATGTGGGTCATGCTCAATTCATGTTGAGGTCAGCTCAGTCCTCCTTTTTATACACTCTCACCATTTTGTGAGAAACCTAAGCCAAACACTCTCACTATTTTGTGAACAAGTATCTTGTCATTCTCTAATGAGTTAAGATACCCTCAAAATTCCAAAAAGATTCATAACATTTCAAAAATCCAAAAATATTTGTCCTATCTAATCCTAGTTAGTTATCCTCGATCCACCTTATTGAGGCATTATCATTATTAGGATGCTTTCTTTTGCTTTTGTTTTTAGGCTTTCTATTTTTTTTTCATGTTGTTTGTTTGTTTATTTTTCTATTTATTTGTTTTTTTTATTTTGCTTGCCTATTTGTTTACTTTCAACACTGTTGCCTTGACTCAGTCTATATGTGTTCATTAGGTGATTCATTACACACATTATTCTTGAGTTTATCCATATTCATATGTCAACATTGTCATCATGGTTTCTATCATTGGTGCATTGTTTTCAAGTGTTTATTGGATATTGAGAGTCAGTCCTTATGCATATTTTGGGATAGTCTTCATGGTGTTCTTGCTACGCCCCTAACCTATCACATGTACTAAGATATGAATAGCCATCTTGTGGTTTACTTATCCCTCTTTGATGCTATATCACATTTCTCTATGCATTTATTTGGTTAGTAGGTCAGCCTATGGAGTAACCATGGCCTAAATGGACTCCATATAGGAGATAGTGGATAATTGTTTAGCATCATATTGTGAATTTGGCTCTTATTGAAGCTTGTGGAGGTTTCCCCCTTAAAGTGACTTGTATAGTATCATATATTTTGATATATTTTAGTCATATTTAGATCTATTTCTACTATTCTACTTTATTGTTGAAGTAGTTTCATTACAAGTGGTATCAAAGCTGTGATTTGGGCAATCTTGTGGGTGAAACCCTAATTTTTAAAAAATTGGATATATCTAAAAAAATGTCATGAATTTATCTTCAATTTTTTTACTAGAGGTGAGAATCATTAAATTAATCCTCCATTTAAATTTTATCTCATTTGGATCTATTTTACAAAAGTTATCACCATTTTAGGTTTTTTCATAAAATTGCTCTATAGTGCATAATTCAAAGAATTTTTTTGAGTTATTTACATTTTTAGAAATATTATAAAAATTTGGCTAGGGTATATTATTTTAAAGTTTTTATTTTAGGCTGACATAAGTCCAAAATCTCTTGGTCAAATCTGGGTCAAAAGTGCCACTCAGGGTTGACATCGTAAAGCCCTTTTATGGCAGGTCCACAAACTCAGGGCTGAGGAAAGGGTGCTGAAAATCCAAGCAAAAATCCTAATAAGGAAGATATGGAGTCATAAGGGGGATGTACTAGATCATTTGTACTAGGTTTCTCTGACATAGATCACAAAGTGAGCCAGCTTGACTATAGTGTGCAAGGCATTCAAAGTGAGGTACAAGGCATACAATCTAATATGAAATCCATAAAAGATAGTTTGGTAGATATCATGATGGATTTGAAAAATAATCAGTCAAATCATCTAGCTATCACTATTTCAAAAACCCCCTAGGGTGATTCTCCCAACCAGTCTACTTCAAATCCAACTATATTGCCATAAAGGATCTTGTTACCAAAGGTGGATATGCACAAATTTGATGGAAAAGATCCACTCAATTGGATCAACCAAATGGATAATTTTTTTGATCTACATTAGATCCCAGGTGGATAGAAGGTTTCCATGGAATCCTTTTATCTTGAACCTGATCAATTCATTTGTTATCGATGGTTATGTGCTTAAAAGAAAAAGATGACTCTCAGTGTCACCTAGTCAGTTTTTACAGAGGAGTTGCAAGTACACTATGGCAATAGTGTGATAGAGAATTACTTCAACCAACTAGAAAAATTGTGATAGACTATCTCCGTCAAGGATTATATTCATCATTTTTAGAACCTATCCTTATGTATGGAGATAATTTCTAAGGATAACTTGAATGTCCTATTTTTGGGTGGACTCAAGGACCATATTTAACATGAGGTACACATGTTTAATCCACTTAAGATTTCTAATTCTATTATCATGGCATGCAGAGCCAAGGAAAAATTCATAGCCAATAAGAAGCAACCATTCACTCACTTCAAAGATCATATCATATTGACACCAACATTTCCTCCACCTACTAGATTAACCCCTCAAAAAATTGAAGATAAACATGCAAAAGGATTATGTTTTGCTTGTGATATTAGGCGGAACAAAGGACATAGATGTGATGAGAAGAATTTATTCTACATTGAGGGATCTAATGAAGATGAAGATGATGCCTCCAATGATGATGAGGAAGAGATAGAGGAGATACCTAAAGATTCCTAACCTATAATCTCTTGTCATGCACTTGCAGGTATTAACACTCCAAAAAATCTTAAGGTGGTGGGTTTCCTCCATAAAAAAAGGTAACAGTTTTGATTGATTCAGGGAGCACACATAACTTCATCAACCATAAGTCAGCCACTTGATTGAACTATTTTATCTACCTAGTACCAAAATTTTAGGTCATGATTGTAGATGGTAGCACAATTAATTATTCAAGCAAATGCCATAGTATTAAGCTTGCTATGGGTGAGTACAATCTTGATTCTCCTATGTTTTCTATTCCCATGGGTAACATAGACATTTTTTTGGGAGTCCAATGGCTCACAACCTTGGGTATCATTGAGATGAACTTTTAGGAACTATTCATGTGCTTTCATCTAAAGGTAGGAAAATTGAACTACATAGATTACATGCAAAATCTCCATAATTGATTAGTTCACATTAGATGACTAAGATGATAAAAAAGGGGGCAAAGGGAATTATTGCATGATTATGTTACATATAATTTCAACCCACATAGGCATATACACATCTTGATCTATAGATGATTCTTGATGACCACCCATCTATTTTTAGAGCCATGCCAAAAGGATTACCACCAAAAAGAGAACATGATCATGTCATTCAACTAATTCTAGGAAGTCAACCACCAAATATCAAACCATATAGATATCCATGTGCACAAAAGAGTGAAATAAAAGAGATGGCCCATGAGATGTTAGAGGCAGGGATCATCAAGCACAACCAAGGTACATATTCATCACCAGTGGTCATGGTGGGGAAGAAGGATGATGCATGGAGAATGTGCCTAGATTATAGGGAACTCAACAAGTACACCATCAAAGATAAGTTTCTTATTCTAGTAATTGATGATTTACTTGATGAGTTGCATGGTGCTAATTATTTCAAAATATTGAATCTTTGCTTAGGGTACCATCAAATTAGAATCAAGGAGGAAGATGTTCATTAAACTACTTTTAGAATGCATGAGGGCCATTATGAGTTTTTGGTAATGCCCTTTGGTCTTACAAATGCACCATCTACTTTTTAGAGCTTGATGAACACTAATTTTAGGCCTTTTTTAAGGAAGTTTGTGGTAGTTTTCTTTGATGACATTGATTTATAGTTAGACATGGGAAGAAAATCTGCAACATGTGAAACAAGTGTTGATAGTTTTAGAGAAGCATCAGCTTTATGTGAAGCCATCCAAATGTGCTTTTGGAGTAAAAGAGGTAGAGTAACTAGGTCACATTGTTTCCCATGAAGGTGTCAAAGTTGATCCCCAGAATATCAAAGCTATGATGGAATGGCCCATAACAAAAACTCTCAAAAACCTTTGAGGGTTCCTAGGACTAACAGGTTCCTACCAAAGATTTGTGAAAGGTTATGGTAGCATAGAAGCTCCACTCACTGCATTGCTAAATAAGGATGCCTTCCATTGGAATGATGCCACCACAAAAGCATTTGAGAAACTAAAATTAGCTATGTGCACCACTCTAATTTTAGCTACTATAGACTTCTAAAAGACATTCACTGTTGAATGTGATGCTTCTCGATCTAGATTGGGAGTAGTACTAATGTAGAAAGAAAGACCCATTGCATTTGAGAGTCATCAATTCAAAGGTAAGAATCTAAAAAAACCTATATATGAGAAATAAATGATGGCTATTATTCATGTAGTTAAACAATGGAGGTCCTATCTAATGGGTAGACACTTTAAGGTGAAAATCATCTATAAGAAGGGTAAAGATAATGAAGTAGTATATGTACTATCTAGATAGGATACATCCATAGAAGCATTACTTTGTGCAATGTCCATGTTGCAAGTAGATCGGGTGGATGAATCTAGGTTAGAATGGGAGTAAGATAAGGATACATTAGTTTTGATTCAAAATCTCCAGCAATGTACTTTATCCTCTAAAAAATTTGAATGGAAAGGTAATGTCCTATGGTATAAGGGTAGGTTATACTTGTGCAAAGATTCATAGCTTAAGCATAAGATTCTTGTAGAGTTACATTCATCTCCAATCGGGGGAGACTTAGGGTTCTTGAAAAATTATCATAAAATTAAGAAATAATTATTTTGGGGAGGACTCAAAGGAGATGTACAAAAGTTTGTGGCAAAATTCTTGATATGCCATCATAATAAAGGTGAGATAGTTAAGACCCTGGGTCTCTTACAACCATTAGCAATTCCTAGTCAAAGATGGGAGGAGGTTTCCATGGATTTCATCACAGGGTTTCCTTATTTTGAAGGTAAGAATGTTATCTTGGTCATTATGGACAGGCTTACAAAATATGCCCATTTTTGTGCTCTTTCACACCCATTTTCAGCAAGTACAGTAGCAACTATTTTTTTGGAGGCAGTTCTAAAATTACATGGAACCCCAAAAATAATTTTAAGTGATCATGATCCTATTTTCCCTAGTAATTTCTGGACTAAACTATTTTCCTATTTGGGTACTCAGCTAGCTCATATCTCATATTAACACCCACAATCTAATAGAAAGAAGTGGTCAACAAATGTTTAGAGGGGTATCTTTATTATTTTGTATCAGATAAATAATAATGTTGGGTTAAATGGATACCACTTGCAAAATGGTGGTATAACACGTCTTTCCATACCTCTTCTAAAATGTCTCCATTTTTAGCACTATATGGTTACCATCCACCTTCCATCACTTCTTCATTAAAGGTGCAAACCAAGGTTTGAGATGTGGAGGAGCACATTCAACATCAATAAGAAGTTTTGGCTAGTTTGAGAGAGAATTTTGCCTTGGAACAAAACAAGATGAAGCAACAAGTAGATAACACCGTAGCGAGTGAAGTTTTGAGGTGGGTGACTGGGTATTTATACATTTGTAGCCTTACAAGTAGATGTCCTTAAAGAAATAGAAAAAGGACAACAAACTTACTCCTAAGTATTATGGCCCTTATCAGGTTCTATAAAAAATTAGAAGTGTGGCTTGTAAGCTTGAGTTACCTCATTCATCTCATATACACCCAATATTTCATGTTTCCTATTTGAAGAAGGTCATTGGATAGAAAGTTGTAGCCCAGATAGAGCTCCTAGAACTAGATGAAGAAGGATGAGTCATTTTGGAACTAAAGGAGATCCTCCAAACATGTACTAAGAGGTTGAAAACTAGAGAGATTAGGGAATATCTTTTCAAGTGGAAGAACCTAATCAGTGAAGATGCAACTTGGGAAGGTGAAGATTTTTTGCAACAACATCCAGAGTTGATCAACATTGAGGACAACATTGGTTTGAAGGGGAAGGGCATGATATGCCCCTAACCTATCACATGTATTAGGATATGAATAGCTGACTTATGGCTTAATTATCCCTCTTTGATGCTATATCACATTTATCTATGCATTCATTTGGTTAGTAGGTCGGCCTATGGAGTAACCATGGCCTAGATAGACTATATATAGGAGGTAGTGGGTAACTATGTATCATTATATTGTGAATTTGGCTCTTATTTAAGCTTGTGGAGGTTTCCCCCCTCGAAGTGACTTATCTATTATCATATATTTTGATATATTTCAGTCATATTTCGATCTATTTCTACTATTCTACTTTATTGTTGAAGTGATTTCATTACAGTTCTAACATGAAGCCTACCATCACATGTTATAGTAAAAATTAGCTTCATGAAGGTCTACAATCAATCAAGCCACATACGTTTCTCTTTGTCACCTTGGCAAATACTTCCATCCCACACTTTATCAATATGAACTCATTTGACCATTCTAGTTGTATAATTATTAATTAGGATGAGCATCTTCTCATTGACAGGTACAACTAAATCATTCACACTGATCAATCTTATTCTTCTATTCATATTTTTCATCATTTATACCCACTCATATTTAATCTATATTCTAGGTTATATCATTGAGTTATGCTTGTTAATCATCCCTAACTGGGGCACACTCATCTTAATCCAATCTAGGTCATCTTCATGATTATAACTGCCTATGGGCAAATCATTATTTAGACTTTTCTTCCTGATTATAACCACCTTTGGGCAAATCAACATCCTTTTTACATAAATGCATGTAAGCATTTTCTCATTTGTATTAATCTCAAATATGGGTTAATTTCACCTTTCTTTTTGTTTCTTTTTGAGAGACCATCCATCAACAAATTTGATGGTCACTCCCTTGAGGGGGCATCATTAGAGGCTTCCCAACAACCATTTATAGATTTGTTCTTTGACCATCATCATCTTTTTTTTGGCATATAGACCATTTATCATTATTTGAGAAGACATTACTTTGCCTATAGGTTTCAATGCCTTCCCAAACAAGGGTAAACTATATACACCTAAAACTAGCCACCAATAACCTCCAATCAGGGTTTTGGCTAGTTTCCATCTAAAATGCACAATTTGGCCTAAAAACACTAAAACATGCTAAATGATGTGAAACTGACATATTCAAGTGATTATTTTGGATAGGTTATCTCTAAATGGGGCAATGCAATTTATAGGCTAGCTAACTTTTATCAGTTCATTTTGAGTCAAAATGCCAAATTTACACTTGTGTGCTCTGGATTGATCTTTCCTATTAAATATTTTGCATAAAACTTGTGCCTTTGTTATTTTTTGTTGGTAACATTCTAAATCAGAATACGCATCTAACTTATCTGATGTAGACTTCTAATTCTAATCTAGTCAAATTTTAGACCAATAACGAGACATTCTGATCAATTTGAGTAATTTGTGCATAAAGTGCTTAATCATGTTTAAGAGCTAATTAACCCAAATTAAGGTCTAATACAAAATTCCATCGAAACTTGTTGAATAATTTGTTTTGGAAATGAATATGGAATATTTACATCATCAAATGACCTCATTTCTTGGGAAGACATCTGTAAGCCATAAATGCCACAAATATCTAGATTCATGCCTCTCATGCCTCATCAATGCTTTCCATGATGCCCTCCATGCCTTTTAATTGCCCCTTCTTCTAATGTCATGATGAGGATAATTACAAACTTAATTCCAAAAATTGAATTAATCCTCAACCACACATCTCAATCTTGAGATGGATGATTGAGGTTGATTCTGATAAAATCCAAAAATCTATAAATAGGAGGCCTTACAACATCATTTCTAAGCTTAATTAGTGCAAAGTTATAATGTAGGATTGGTTCCAAAAGCTTCATGTAATTAGTGTTACCATGACACATTGATTCCAAGCCAAGTCAAGATACAAGCCAAAGGTGCCAAGAGGAGATGAAGGTAACCACACTCCATTGAAGAAGACCTTTTGAATCACAAGTTGAACAAGCCACCATTACAAAGGCATTTGGAGCATCTAAGGTAGGTGAAAGGAATTCTTTTATTTTCATTCCTTGCTTTTTAGTTGTGCTTGTTATTTTATTTTGTTAACTAGGCTCTCCTTAGTGTCTAGGCCTAGAGATGTTATGCTATTAGTGTGTTTATTTCATCTTTTTTTCATTTTGTAACTAACACTATACTAACCATCCTCTCTTGAGTCAAATTCCTCGATCACATGTTCCACCTTCATCATTGAACACCTACTTTTCCTACCCAACCTAGTTCATATCAAAGCAACACCTATAACCATTTCAATAAAATACATGAATAATACATATTCAAATATAAATTTATAAATTTTAAATAAATATAATGCTAAATTAATCACTTAATCAATCTAGAACAATTTTAATGTTTTGTAAATCATCTAAATGTCTAAATTTTACTATCAACATAGCATAACAATTTAGATAAATGGTCATGATAAAAATATTAGGTAGGTGTGCTCATGAAATCTAACCTCCCTTAAGAATGGCACCATCCTTAGAGCCTAAAATAAGTGAGGATATTGTTACCATAAAATATTTTCATTTTCCTAGGTAACACTTATTTCACCCATTTGATCCTATTAGATCAAAACTTATTGAAATTTTATATTTCAAAAATTAATGCTATACTAAGATAGAATCTTGATGTGCTTCAGCTAAATTATTTCCTTGTATTCCACTTAAATATTATTCCAATCAAAAATATGATATGGATTTAGAACATTTTTTCTTAGAAAATCTACATGGAAAACATCATGTATTCTTTATAGATAAGGAGGAAGATCCAGACAATAATCCATTGGGTTGATCTTTTCTACTATGTCAAAATTATTGACATATAATGGTGCTAGTTTATAATATTTTCCAAACTTTATTGAGATTTTATGGGTTTTTTCCCTCATAAATACCTTGTTAAAAATATTGAATTCTCTATGTGATCTTTTTATATCAGCATAGATTTTATACCTATCAAAGGAAATTTTTAATCTTTGATGTATGATATCTATTTACACATCAAACTATTGAAAAGTTTTAGGGCCTAAAAATATTCAATTTTAAAAACTATCCTAGCCAAGGAGTTCTAAACTTTCACCCATACAAGGCTTAAAAAGGGTGCCATACTGATTACATAATGGTAGTTATTATTGTAGTAAAACTCTAGCAAGTAGAGAAAATATTCCCACTTATATTATTGATCCATGATATACATTATTATTATGTATTCAAAAATCATGTTCTCCTTTCAATTTGACCATTCATTTATGGGTGATAGGCTAAATTGAAGTTTAGCTTGGTACCAAAGGCAACCATCAAAATTTGCCAAAACTGAGAAGTGAACAATTATCTCTATTTGAGTTTATCACTTCAAGTAAACCATGAAAGAAAACCACTTATTTTAAAAACCTCTTTTCAATAATGGTAACATCATTCATGATGTTTCCTATTATAAAGTGATCAACTTTAGCAAGTTTATCAATCAACATTAGGATTGAATCATGTTTGTTTCAAGGTTTAGGCAATCACGTGCTAAAATCCATTGATGTCACCACCCATTTACTTTCAAAAATAAAATGTGGATAAATCAATCCTCTGGGATGGCCATGTTCACCCTTAACATGCTGGCATTCCAAACATTTGGCCATAAATGCAACCACAAATCTTCATGCCTAGCCAAAAATATAACTTTTCAGATCTTGTGCCATTTTTTTGACACCAAGGTGAGAATAATGATGTGTTACATGCACTTAATTTAATATTTATTACTTCATATTCCTTGAGATCAGAACATAAATTCTACCCTTGTGTCTTAGTAGATCATATAGATACACTAAAAAGTCAAAATTGGGTTTTTTTGATCCTAATTTAGCATAAATTTTTAGGCATTCTACGTCTTATTTAGGTTTTAATAACATAGAATCCTTAAATTTGATCTTAGAATAGAGATATAAAAAATGTAGGCCCTCATACATAGAACATCAAATACTCTATTCTATTTTCCCTTCACACAATCTAAATAAATAAATAAAAATAAATATCTTTCCCTATCAAATTTTCTCTTTTGATGAATAAAAAAATTAATCTAATATAATAAATTCTACACTAATCTAATCTAAAAAATAAATAATATTAGAAATTGAAAATAACTCTAACCTAATTGAGGCATATATCAGTTATAATACAATGGTATATTGATGACAAAATCCTCAATATGATAGTTATTTTTATCCTTATCCTAGATGATGCCCAAACTCTAGAACGGATGGGGAAAGTAGAGGAGACACAACCACAAATGGAGAGAACCTAAATTGAGGTTGGCTAATGCTTTGGCTTTAAAGACCGAGTTGTTGATCCAATAACACTTATTCACCTATGGAAATATAGTCGACATGAAAATTATAGATCTGAAATTAGACCAAAATGGCCTTCTTGTAGAAAGAGTTGGGAGCTTGTATGGAGGAATTCAACTAAGTCCAAAGGGGAGTTTAACTTGAGATGAACTAATAATGACTAATAATATAAGAGGGATTAAGTTGGGCCTAATGGAGGTGAACACAATGTGATAAAACCAATAAATATGACACCAAACATGTAAAAGGTGTCAAAACTAGAGTTTTGGGAGCTAATTTTGGAAGATGTTTGAATTGTGATAGAACTACCCTTATTTGTAGGGATGGTTATGTAAATACCATACCTGAGGAAAGAACCACCTTAAAACATTACAAAACCACCCTACATTTAAAACAAAATCACCCTTATATGATGGGTTTACCAAGACAATTTACATAAGTTTACCAAGGTAGTTTACACAATTTCCCTAATGAACCCATCATTGATAGGGTAGTTTCGTAACTTAAAGGGGTGGTTTTATCACTAGAAGGGGTAGTTTTATCACTAATGGAGGATATTTTATATGAGACCATACCACCAAAAAGGGGTTTTGAAGTGTCTTAGGGAGAGAGGAAGAATAATAAGAGGGATGAGAGCTAGAGAGTTCCCTATCAAGGATAAAATAAGAGATCACTACATCATCATTGAATTTTTATCAGGAGTGTCACACCATGTAAATTATGGGTACATACATATTTATCCCTTGTTAATATGACTTGTCATGAGTTGTTAATGTGTAGTCCTTAGTAAAGGCTTGCAAAAAGGAAATAAGAGGTTAGGAATACTTACATAAATAATGAACTAAAGCTAGTTAGGACCCCATGTAACCTTCGAGTAGAAAATAAAAACCAATTGAAATTTGAAAAGAAAATGGAAAATAAGTTATTAAATCATAATAAAAATAATAATATGTATCATGTGTGTGGGTAAGATCATACTACCTATTACAGCTTCAACTCACACCCTTGGGAGAAGTTTTTTGGGCTTCTCCCAGTTGAGCCATACAATGGGGATAACCCCAGGCTATGGGTCACCTATATTGGGGATGAACCTCTGGATTAGGCTAGTTTCCTCTTTGATGCTCACCTAAAACTAAATATAAGCCTAGTGCTTCATGAGAAAAGGGTTAAAAAGAGATAAGGGCTCCTAATAAAGTTAATAGGGTGATGCACCAAAATATAGGTTAATATTTCCTACTTGACTCGAAAAACACTAATGAAATAAGTAAACAAATAGGTTTAAACTTAAACTATAAGCTTATAAATTCATGTGAAGGCTCACCAAATGGTCTAGGCTGAGGGAAATGAAGGAGAGCTCTAAATTAAGACACAAACCAATCATAGTATCCACATATAGGCTTGGATCAAAATATGTAGAACACTAAACATGATGTGCATGGATAAATAAACTAGTAACTAGGTGAGATCATAATTTGATGAGGGAGGGAATTCTACCACATGTAAAAATTTAACATATACACATTATACTAAAATAGTGAAATCAAAACATAGCCTTCTATTACTTTAAGAGGTTATAGATTCTATCTTGGTAGAGGCTGGTCTAACCAAGAGAGGGAACTAAGAGAAATATAGAGAGAGATCTAATGATCTATCTAAAAAGTGAGAGATATCTATTCTTAGCCCCAAGGCCTTTATTTATAGTAGAAAGAGAGAGAGAAGTTAGAAATCTCATTGTTTATGATAACCAATGAGCTCCCAGCTTTTGAGATGTTCTATCATGCTTTTAGTCCAATCAAAACAAGTCATTATGAATGAGATATTCATAATTTACTCAGATAGTCTTTGATTCATTCTATTTTTATCAAGATACACTAAAAGACAAGAGTTTGCCAGATTTGGCAAGCTATGATCTAGTCAAAAGTGAATTCTCTAAATACTTTCCAAATTCCCAAGCTTTAATCCTTTGATATTTGACTAGATCCCATTATGAGGGAAAGATATTCAAGTGTTTGAACTACCAGGGACACATCATGTCTATTTTGAGTGGTGGATTTTCAAGGCATGACTTGAATTAATCTTTTCACACTTGTTGTATACCTTGGATCTTGAACTGAATTAACTATAGAGGAAAACCAATCTAAGGATATTAGTTTTCTTATAGATATATCACTTTGCCCAATAATCAGTCCCATCTGAGTCTATATCAAGCTCTATTTATTTTGTTTTCTAGGTCAATCTCAATATTGATCTCTTTTACTTATCAAGTTGGGCTTGTCCTACGTGATCACCTTTTGTTGAATTATCCTAGCTCACTTTTTTGTTAGTTATCAATGTCTAGCTTGATCCTTTTAACACCTTGACCATCGTGTGCTATCAAATCCTGAGATCTAATTAACATAATCTATAGATAATTAGGACTCATCACTTTGAGTTCTGCTTATTATTTGTCCTCGAGATATGTTGACCATTTGAATTACTCCAAGTTTCTATGGTCTTGAACTTTTCAGTCGTGTGCTCTTCCTCAGGTCTCTACCAAGGATTTTTTAAACCCCAATGACTATATTATAAATCTTAGACTTGATGATTATGATAATGTCATTTGACATTTGCGATAATATTTTTAACATCCCATACACCATCAAATTTAAACTCATATGGATTTTTACCTGGGCATAAATTTGACACTTGTGTGAATGTCTTTCACATTTTGGCCAACTTAAAAAATTTGTAACTTGAAACACAAAACCCATGAAGTTAAAAAAATTTCAAGAGATGGTCTTAATGCCACAAGGAACAAACCCATTTTATCCATTGGCTTAGAAGGCTTCTTAAGTGAAGATATCAAATACACAAGTTGATTGGTCCATTTGATCTTGGTTTGAAAATGGCCAAATGTGAAGACTTGGTCATTTTAGTCTATAGAGCCAATTTTTAAGATGTATATCTTCTAGATTGCATCACTAAGTGAGATAAAACTTTGGCATAAATGATCTTGGAATGAGAATGAATGGGCCATATGATTTATTCTTCTTGACTTGCCCATATTTGTGAAATCTAGTAGTAATAAAATAGTCATTTATCTTTTCCTACTATTGGGACCAAATATTTGGAAAAAATATGGATGGAGTGAGTAGAGAAGATGAGTTCCACATACTCCCCACTTTGACATAAGGTTAATGTTATTTTTTTTTAAAGGTTTGTGATCTCCATGACCTCTTCACTCTACCCACACCATCCAGAGCTTGTCTAAATGATTTGAATTAATTCTTCAATCAAGAATACTGCATCAAGATGTTTTATCAAGTGAGTATGGCTTGGTATGTGGGCCAAATATGGCCAAAATTCTTAGTGAATCATAGGTAAGCATGCCTATTATGCTTTAAAATCTAGTCTATTTGCTAGTTTGATGCATTAGATGTGGAGTCACCTCTTTGCTACTAAGCTAGTCTAAAACCTCTCTTGAAATAGAAGGATAGAAAGAAAAAAAGAAATAAACTAACCTATTAGAAAAATGTGCACCAAGGCACTTGTATAAAAACATGAAATCTAACCTATCCTAAACTAACCAAACATAATGAAACTATACAAAACCATTAACTAGTTATACAAAGTAGCTACTTTTTCTCAATAGTACATGATGCTTTACATGCTTGAGGGATACTAAAAAATATGGATAAGTAATATATTTTCAATATATTTATGGTATAATTCTCCTAGAAAAATTAAAAAAATGAACTCACCCTTTTAGTCTGATTGTTTAGATGTGCAAGCCTTATGGAATGAATGAGCAAGTTGATCTTGTTCTTGTTGAACCTTGAATTTGTGCTATGAATTGAGCAAAACCTATGATGGATCCTCCTTGGAATTGTCCAACTGAGATAGGTACCTAATAGGGTATCATCTTATCAATACAAACATTGAGAAATTAGATTTTACTTCACTTTTGTGTTTTGTTGTTTCATCATCATGCTCCCCAGGCACAATTAGATCATAGTCTTCCTAAAGCACATGCCTATGTGGAAATTTATATTTTTCTCCAAAGTCCTACTTATCATAAGGTGATGGTACTTTTAGTTGTATCTATTTAACACTCAAGATGTCTTACTCATACAACTCACTCAAAATTTTGACCTGAGGATTTCCTTCATCAAGATCTAGCTCATCAGTGTCAAAGCCATGCCAAGAAGGTTAGTCTAAACTTGATTCTCCCTCTTCTAAAATAAGTGATATATCTATTATAATATCCTCATTACAGACACTTTCATTATCTTCTTTAGGTTTACCTATGACTATAATATTCTCCTCCCCTTTTTCTACAATAGGCTTTAGACCCAAAAGGGAGATGGTGAGAAGGTGAAGAAGTCCTCATTACTTGCAGCTTATGAGAGTGTCCTTTCAATCCATAGATTTTAAGGATACTTTTGGTGGTCCTTGAGGGAATGAGAGAGAGATTATATGAAATATTTAACACCAACCTCATTGAGTTGGGCTATAGTTTCTCGATTCACACCTTTCATGATTAACTCTTCTTCTATCAAAACTAGTTTGATTCTTATTGAAGATGAGACTTGACAAAGTGGGTTAGGGGATATTTCAAGATCTTTGAGAGTTTGGATTGAGGCTATATGTAAGATTTATTCAAGTGGGTCTGATGTATTTTCAAGGATATTAATATACCTCTTACATTTTGAATCAAAATCCCTATTACTACCACATCTTCCTTCATACAGGTCATCTATTGTTCACCTTTGAGGGCAAACCACCCATATTAAATTGAATAGAAATCACTCCTTACCTTCCATATAACATGGGTAGGGATGAATAAATAAAATTCTAAACCCATACCAATCTCCCTTATCAACCCCACATAGGCTAACAATCCTTGATTGACCCTTGACAGGGATGTAACAAGATAATCCTGGTCTTCATAAGGGGTAGGAAGGGGGTGAAGGTCATGGTAAGGATGGTAGGAATTATAAGGGCCACTTAGAGGGAACATATAAATGTTATCCATATGATAAGAGGGATACTAAGGCATAAAATAAGCATACTAATCAAAATATGGTTGATTATACATATCAAATAATGATAATTAGGCACTTGGACTATTCAATATAGATGAAAGATTCTCAGAGTCACCATTGGTGTTTATTGAATGCCTAAAAAAGATACTATGTAAAATAAAGACACCAAAAAAAATTCTATTGCTTTAGTCTTTTATCCTACTAGGCATGCCAAAAACTATTATGGCTTCAACTCACACCCTTGGGAGAAGTTTTTTGAGCTTCCCTTGATTGAGCCATAAAATCGGGACAACCCTAGGATATGGGTCACCTATATTGGGGATGAACCTCAATAGTATTTTAGTTTCCTCTTTGATTTTCACCTAAAACTAAAGCTAAGTCTAGTGTTTCACAAGAAAAGGGCTCCTAAGAAAGTTAACAGGGTGATGCACCAAAATACAAGTCAATCCTCCCTACTTGACTTGAAGAACACTAATGACATATGTAAATGACTAGGTTTGAAATTCAAATATATTCTCAAAAATTCATGTGAAGGCTCACTAAATGGTCTAGGCTAAGGGAAATGAAGGAGAGGTCTAAAGTAAGATACTAACCAATCATAGTATCCACATGTGAGCTTTGATCAAAAGATGTATAACACTAAACACAACATGCATGGATAGATGAACTAGTAAATAGGTGAGATCATAATTTGATGAGGGAGAGACTTATACCACATGAATGAATCAAACATATACACACTATACCAAAATAGTGAAATGAAAACATAGCCTTCTATTGCTTAAAGAGGTCAGAAATTCCATCTTGGTGGAGTTTGGTCTAACCAAGAGAGGGAATCAAGAAAAATACAAAGAGAGATCTAATGATCTATCTAAAAAGTGAGAGATATTTATTATTGGCCCCAAGGCCTCTATTTATAGTAGAAAGAGAGAGAGAGAAGTTAGGAAGCTTATTGTTCTTGATAACCAATGAATTTTTAGCTTTTGAGATGTTTTATCATGCTTTTGGTCTAATCAAAACAAGTCATTATGGATGAGATCTTCATAATTTACTTAGATAGCCTCTAGGTCATTCTATTTTTAAAAAATATACACTAAAACACAAGTTTTTCAAAGATGGAAAGCTATGATCTGGTTGGAAGTGAATTCTCTAACTACTTTCCAAATTCCCAAGCTCTAATCCTTTGATCTTCCATTAGATCCCATTATGAGGGCAAGATCTTCAGGTCTTTGAATTACCAGGGACGTGCCATGTATATTATAAGTGGTGGCTTGTTGAGGCATGACTTGAATTAATCTTTTCACACTGACTCTATGCCTTGGATCTTGAACCAAATTAACTATAGAGGAAAATCAATATAAAGATATTGGTTTTCCTATAGATATAACACTTTTCCCAATAATTGATCCCATCTAAGTCTATATCAAGCTTTATTTATTTTGTTTTTTTGGTAAGGCTTAAACTCAAGATATTATAATTTTTGAGTTGGGCTTGTTCTACATGATCACCTTTTGTTGAATTATCCTAGCTCACTTTTTTGTTAGCTATCAATGATCTGGCTTGATTCTTTTGACACCTTGACCATCGTGTGTTGTCAAATCCTAAAATCTATTTAACATGATCTATGGATATTTGGGACCCATAAATTCAAGCTTTACTTTTTATTGGTCCTCAAGATCCACTAACTATTTGACTTGCTCCAAGTTCCCATGGTCTTGACACTTGTCAGTCGTGCACTCTTCCTTGGTCTCTGCTAAGGATTTTTTGAACCCGAATAGCTAGTTCATGGAGCTTAAACTTGATGTTTGCACAAAAATAATTTGACATCCATGAGAACATATTTTTCATCCCATAGAGCATCAAGTTTAAACTCATATGTATTTTTTCTTGGGCATAATGTTGACACTTGCATGAACATCTTTCACATTTTAACCAACTTTACAAACTTGTAAATTGAAGTGCAGAACTTATGAAGGCACCAAACTTTCAAGATATGGTATTAATGACACAAAGAACAAACCAATTTGATATACTAACTTGGAAGGCTTCCTAAGTAAAGATATCAAATGCATAAGTTGACTCATCCACTCGATCCTAGTTTGAAAATGGTCAAGTGAGAAGACTTGGTCATTTAAGTCTATGGAGATAATTTTGAAGATACATATCTTCTATCTTGAATAATTTAGTGAGATGAAACTTAACATGAATGATCTTGGAATGGAAATGAATGGGACATATGATTTATTCTTCTTGACTTGCCCATATGCACAAAATCCAATAGTATTGAAACAACCATTTATCTTTTCCTGCTACTAAGACCAAATGTTTAGATAAAATATGGATTGAGTGAGTGGAGAAGATGAGTTTCAAGTGCTCCCTAATTTGTCATAAGGTTAATGTTGCAATGTTTTAAAGGTTTGTGAGCTTCATAACCTTGCTTTACCAACACCATCTAGAGCTTATCCAAATGATCTAAATTAATTGCTCAATCAGGAACATTGTATCAGGTTATTTTTGCAAGTGAGCATGGCTTTGTATGTGGACAAAATATGGCCAACACTACCTAAAATGTCTCATAAGGGAACTAAGTCAAGTGCAAGGTTATCACATACCTGAAAAATATTAAAAGTGTGCTATAAAATATAGAAACACATTAAATATTTAGATTTGGAAAATAAATCATC